>JAPQNM010000031.1:2881377-2888877 GCA_029783475.1 Metacarcinus magister
ACACATCACCCTAGACTTACATATCAAATCTTAACCTCACCCTACACCCACCTACTGGCTAACACACCTCACCCTGTCACCCTATCCGCAGCGCATACTCGGCTATGATGAGGCGTCCACCCCAGAGGCTCAGGCGGATGTTATGCGGATGCACCCTAATCCGTTCATCCGGTCACTGGCTTTCTGGATGTTGAAGGATCATAGCAGCTCCCTTAGCACCCTATTGTATACCTCTCCCACCCTAGGAATACATCACCCTGAATATGTAGGGAGGAAGGCGTCGGCATCTACTGTATGTGCGGGTATGTGTGTGCGTTTGTTTTTGTGTGTGTGCGTGCGATAGTTTGTGTATTTTTTAGAAGATGATGTGTTTTTCTCTCTCTCTCTCTCTCTCTCTCTCTCTCTCTCTCTCTCTCTCTCTCTCTCTCTCTCTCTCTCTCTCTCTCTCTAATGCATATCCCACCCCCACAGCTGATCCGAGTGTGTTCAATTTCTACATCTACTTGCGCACACACCCGCTCCTCATCAGACAGTGTATTGCCAACAGTGCGCGCGGAGGTGCGGGCGCGCTCATGGCCTCAAGGTGGGATGCGCACACAGCTCTATATATTTATAAATCATTAATATAAATACTAATTATATATATATGTAAAAAATAGGGATAAAATGAGATATATTTAGTTATTTATATATATATTTATTTTGGTTTTGCATATCTCGTCTCTATATATACTTATAAATAATTAATATATAAATAAATAAAAAAATATATATATATAAGATGAAAAATATGAAAATAACGAGATATATAATTTTTTTTGTACTGAAAAATACGAAAATAAAATATATATATAATAATAATTCTACACACACATCCCACCTCTTATACAAACACACACACACACACACACACACACACACACCCCACAACAAAAAAAAACCGCACAAAACCAACACTTACCGAACTTTCCACACCCCCCACCTCTCCGCACCCTAGGCTGGGCTCGGGGCAGCACACCCTAGACAAGCGGAGTGTGTACGGGAGCACCATGACCTCGGCAGAGAGACGGCTGTACTTCACTACCGCCCACGCACACCTCCGGGCCGGCTGTCCGACTCTCGCTCTAGAAGTACTCTCTAAACTGCCTGATAATGTGACCGAATTGCATGAACCGGCAACTGGAGGTATGTGCGTATAGGATGTAAGGGGTGTGTGCGTATAGGGTGTACATGGGGTGTGTGGGTGTGTGCGTATAGGGTGTATGTGGGTGGGATGTTGGGTTTATTTGGGGTTATTGTGTATGTGTATGTACGTATAGGGTGAAAGGGGTGTGTGTGTGTGTATGTGTATGTAAGGGGTATGTGTATGTGTGGATAGGGTGTATGTATGTGGGATGTGTGTGTGTGTGTATGTGCGTATAGGGTGTATGTAAGGTGGGATGTGTATATGTTGATAATATTGACTTATTATTATTATTATTATTATTATTATTATTATTACGAATTTATTTACCGACACTAATTTTGACACCTCCCATAATATATTTTTTTCCATACCCCCAAACCTCAACTTTTTTTTTTATATATACCCCCAAACCAACCCCAATTATTTATTTATTATTTTTTTTCACCCCCGCCCCCCCCACAGCAGACCTCCTCGGCAGCCCATCGAAGGAACACAAGCCAGTAGTGGGAATTATATCCAGCGGAACTTTAGATGGAGGAGGAGGAGGAGGAGGAGGAGAGAAGACAAATACAGATTCAGGTAAGAGAGAGAGAGAGAGAGAGAGAGAGAGAGAGAGAGAGAGAGAGAGAGAGAGAGAGAGAGAGAGAGTAGTAGTAGTAGTAGTAGTAGTAGTAATAGGTGAAAAATATCTGTTTGTTTACTAATATATGTTAACTAATAATATTTTCTTTTCATTCTCTCTCTCTCTCTCTCTCTCTCTCTCTCTCTCTCTCTCTCTCTCTCTCTCTCTCTCTCTCTCTCTCTCTCTAGGCCTATCCTTTGACTGGTCCACCCCGGCCTCTACTTTTGGGCAGAAGAAAGAAGACGATTTAGGTCTAGACTTTTCTCTCGGGGAAGAGGACGAGGAGGAGGAGGAGGAGGAAGAAGAAGAGGAAGAGAAGAAGACTCAGGAAGAGGAGTGTATGTATATATATAAATGTTTTTGTTTAATATGGAATTATTTTTATCATTATTATAATATTTTGGATTTTTCATTTTGTGGCCCGTAAATTTCACCAGAATTGAGGTGGAAAAGTTTGTTCTCATTTTACTATGTTAATATTAGTCCTACAGGAAAATTGTATATATATAAAGTTATGGAGTTTGATAATGTCTATCTCATGCCGTCATCAGATTTCAAATAACTCTAATACTTATGAAGAAAATTGAAATATTGTGAAAGAAATGAATGCATAATACTTTACACTCCTACATCTATAATTACATTCCAATTCCACTTCGCTATAGCTCAAAAGAACGGGCGTCTCCTGCTCTTTCTTTTATAATATAGACGTTTTTTCCACACATCCCACACCCTGACACACCCTGACACACCCTCACACACCCTCACACACCCTCACACACCCTCACACACCCTATCATCACCCTTACAGATCCCACCAGCACACCCAAGCAGCTAGACATCATGGCTCAACAACTGAAATTCATCTCGTGTCTTAAAATGATGATGGAAGAACTAGCCACATTAGCCACGGGATGTGAGGTAGACGGAGGCCAGCTGCGATACCAGCTGTACGTGTGGCTGGAGAGGGAGGTGGAGGCGCTGAAGGAGGTGTGCGACTACTGCAGCAGCTCCCCACAAGACCCTGGAGGTACGTGAGGTGGGATGCGCAAGCTACGAGCGATTTTATATACCTCTATACAAAAGAATTTACGTTAATCATATATTTTCTCGTCTCTTTCGCATCTAGATTTCAGCAATAGGGATGTGCTTGAGCCGTTGCAGGGGGAGGAGGGAGGTGCAGGGGGTGTAGGGGGAGGTGCCGATCACACCCCCATCGGCCCATCCACACCCTTGCCCCCAGAACCTTCCACTTTGCATGAAATTCTCCAACAAGAAAAGATTGAGTTTGAGGAGAAGATGGAGAGAGCTGCTAGGAGGAAGAGGTGGCTACTAGGTGAGTGTTGGGATGTGCTAGGGTGAGGTGCAGGGTAGGGTGTGCTAGGGTGATATGCAGGGTGGGATGTGCTGAGAGGGTGAGAAATGTTTATGTGTATATATATGTGATTTATAGAATTTAACACATACACACACACACACGTATACATACACATCCCACTAAACATACACACAGACACACACACACCCATTAAAAACACACACACACACACACACACACATCCCCAAAAACCCCCCAAAACACACCCAAACACACCCAAACACCCCCAAACACACCCAAAACACACCAAAACACCCCCAAACACACCCAAACACACCCAAACACACCCAAACACACCCAAAAACACCCTAACACACCCAAAACACACCCAAACACACCCAAACACACACAAAACACACCCAAACACACCCAAACACACCCTAACACACCCAAACACACCCAAACACACCCAAACACACCCAAAACACACCCATTTACCCCCCAACACACCCAAACACACCCAAACACACCCAAAACACACCCAAACACACCCAAAACACACCCAAACACACCCAAAACACACCCTAACACACCCAAAACACACCCAAAACACACCCAAACACACCCAAAACACACCCTAACACACCCTTTATCACTTCCAGCCAACCAGCAGCTCCTCCGCACCCTGCTCAGCTACTGCTCCCTGCACGGGTCTAGCGGGGGCGGCCTGGCAAGTGTAAGGATGGAGTTAATATTACTACTACAAGAACTACAGCAAGAGAGCAGTAAACAACAGCTCCTCTCACCTCTCCCCTTCCCTACCACCCTGCCTCTCCTCTCTGCCTCCATCGCCTCTAATAAAACGGTGGTGTCCGATCCGGTGAGGCATTTACAGGTAGGTGGGATGTGCGGTGTTATTTTGGCGGTGGTTTTATTGGGTGTTTTATTTACGGTGGTTTTTTGCGGTGTTTTATTTTGGTGTGGGGGTGATGTGCGATTCGGTTTTTGTTCGTTTGTTTGGGGGAAAATTATACATCTTCCCCCCCATAAAATGTACACATACCCCCCAAACAAAAAATATTTACACCCCCCCAAACAAATATTTACACCCAACCCCCCAAATTTTTTACACATACCCCCCCCCCAAAGAAAATATTTACACCCCCCCAAACAAAATTTATACCCCCAAAAATATTAACACCTCCCCGTACACCCCCCCATTACAGGCCGGCACCCATGACCTGCTGCAGACCTTAGTAGACCTGCACGGGTTGGATCGGCCGAGTACTAAGGTGATGTGTGAGGCGGCTGTCTTGAGGAACCTGGCGGCAGCTCTCTCGGCTTGCATCTACCAGTCTCTGTGTGATTCTGAGACCTTTACCGTGAAGACACAGCATCGGTGAGTGTGTGTGTGTGTGTGTGTGTGTGTGTGTGTGTGTGTGTGTGTGTGTGTGTGTGTGTGTGTGTGTGTGTGTGAGAGAGAGAGAGAGAGAGAGAGAGAGAGAAATAGAAAGAACACAGTTGAAATATTTCCTAAAACTTCAATAACAATAATTTATAAGTATCAATTTCTCCCTAAACTACTACTACTACTGCTACTAACACATGTTCATTGCACCCTTTCACCCTTGCCGCTACTAACACACCCTTCCTTCACCCTTGTCACCCTAGCGTTGCAGCCCTAGGAGTGGATATACAACACCTAAGTATAGCCCATAGAGAAAGTCACCTGGTTGGCCGTGAGACTAGGAGTGCCACGGCTAGCGAGGAGGAGCCGCTCACAGTGTGTACGCCTCCCGCCAAGTGGCCAGGTAAGGGGGTGATGTGCGTATAGTATTCTTACACCCTATACACACCCCACACACCCTGAAAACACCCTAAAAATAGCCTTAAAATACACTTAAACGCAGACTTTCAAAAAATCACTCGAGAGATATTAGTTAAAAATAGATAAATAGGGAGAGAAATATAGGGTGTAGCAGTCACCCTATTAAACACACTAACACATACACCATTCTTACACCCTAAACACACCCTCACACCCTAAAAAACACACTTAAACACCCTAAAAACAGCCTTAAACACAGACTTTTCAAAAAATCACTCGAGAGAAAATTGATTAAAAACAGAGAAATATAGGGTGTAGCCGTCACCCTACTAAACACACTAACACATACACCCTAAACACACCCTAACACACCCTAACACACCCTAAAACACCCTATTAACACCCTATTATCACCCTATTTACAGGCGTGACATCACTTCTCGCACTCCTAGCCAGAGAGAGAGACGAAGACACACCCAAATTGAGTCTACTACTATGTGAGGCCTTTGTAGCTGTGTACCTTAGCCTCCTCGTCCATGGTATAGCTGCTAGCGATGCCTATGTGCTGTATAGACTCGTGGCAAGACCTATAACTGATAAGGATTGGGCCACACTGTTTGGCGGCGGGGTGAAGAAGCAGTTGAAAGTGATTACGGCCAATGTTTTACCGGTAAGTGTGTGTGTGTGTGTTTTTTGGGGTGTGTGTGTGTATGTGTGTTTTTTTATTATTATTATTTTTGTGTGTGTGTGTGTGTGTTAACGTAAATTTCATCTATTCTAATGTAACTTAACCTAACTTTGTGTGTGTGTGTGTGTGTGTGTTTAAAGAAATATATAGAGCAATACAGATAGACAGATAGATAGATAGATAGATAGATAGATAGAAGGATACAGAGACATAGATAGATTGATAAATAGATAGAGAAAGTGAAAGAAAAAGAGAGAAATTCAGTAGTATAAACATAGTGAAATGTGGCTGAATGGCACCGTAGACTTTTACAAAAAATTATTATTATTATTATTATTATTATTATTATTATTATTATCATTATACTATATCTCTCTTCTCCTTCTCTTCCTCCTTCTTCTCCTCCTTCTCCTTCTCTTCTCTAAAATAAAAGGAAAGAGAGAGAGAGAGAGAGAGGGGGGCAGACCACTCATATAACTCAATCTTTCTCTATATTTCAACATATTTCTCTCTCTTATAACCACCAATTCTCACCCTAACCTAACCTAACCTAACCTCACACCCCCATGCACACCCCACAGACCCAATCATCCGTTGAGAAGGAGGGTACTGCAGCAGCGGCGGCGGTAGCAGCCGTGGGCGGGGAACGACTCCTCTCAACAATTTCAAAAACACGAATGAAATTGAACCTGAAATTACTAGGTTTTCAAGATCCTCGTGGGACAACAGCCGAGGGAGAGGGGAAAGCAGCTTATAGGGAGCAATTCCTACCCCCAGAGATGTCAATTGTCTCTCTGCTGATGAAGAAGGTGAGATGTGCTAGATATGGGATGTGTTTCTGGGGGTAAAGAGTGATTTTGGGTGTGTTTGAGGTGTGTTTGGGGTGTGTTTGGAGTGTGTTTGAGTGTGTTTGAGTGTGTTAGGGTGTGTTTGGAGTGTGTTAGGGTGTGTTTGGGTGTGTTTGGAGTGTGTTTGGAGTGTGTTTGAGTGTGTTTGAGTGTGTTTGGGTGTGTTGGAGTGTGTTTGAGTGTGTTTGAGTGTGTTAGGGTGTGTTTGGGTGTGTTTGGGTGTGTTTGAGTGTGTTAGGGTGTGTTTGAGTGTGTTTGGGTGTGTTAGGGTGTGTTTGGAGTGTGTTTGAGTGTGTTTGAGTGTGTTAGGGTGTGTTTGAGTGTGTTTGGGTGTGTTTGGGTGTGTTTGGAGTGTGTTTGAGTGTGTTTTTAGGGGTAGGATGTGTTTCTGGGGTTAAATAAGGGTGTTAGGGTGTGTTTAGAAGGGTGTGTGCTTGGTGGGATGTGCTAGAGAGAGAGAGAGAGAGAGAGAGAGAGAGAGAGAGAGAGAGAGAGAGAGAGAGAGAGAGAGAGAGAGAGAGAGAGAGAGAGATAACTTAACCTAACCTCCCTCTTTATTCTTCCCTCTCAGCCCACTCTATCCGCTGAGTGGGAAGGGATTGACTACGACTCTTCAGGCAGTGACGAGGAGGAGGAAGACCTGGAGATGGAGGAGGAGGATGACGTGTTCAAGGAGCCCAAGGTAGGAGGAGGAGGAGGAGGAGGAAGGAGGAGGAGGAGGAGGAGGAAGAGGAGGAGGTAGAAAGAAGAAAAAAGACAAAAAAAAACATGAAATAAAAAAAAATTGAGTCTGAAATCACATAACAAAATTTCCTTATTATCAATTTTTAACCCATTTCTAAGTCATCCATCCACACCACATTTACCACACACCTTCATCCACCTTTCACCCACCCTTCACCCACCTTGCATCCACTCACCCACGCCCACATTCCAGGTTATAGTTGAAAATCGTGAGCACTGTGACCCAGATTCTTACTCGTGGTGTATTTTACGCCTTGCTACCGTGC
>JAPQNM010000031.1:2893877-2906377 GCA_029783475.1 Metacarcinus magister
TGGTGCTTCCCTGTTTTGTATTTGTGTGTTTTTATTAGCTAGCTTGTTTGTTCTCTCTCTTTCTTTCTCTTTCTCTCTTCCTATAAATGGTTGTGTGTGCTTTTGTGTTGTTTGTTTGTGTGTTTGTGTGTTTGTGTCTCTCTCTTTATTTTTTTTTATCTCTATTTATCTATCTAATTTTTTTCTCTCTCGCTCTCGCTCGCTCTCTCTTTTTTTTTTTCTCTCTCTCTCGCTCTCTTTTTTTCTCTCTCGTAGCTTAGCCATGCATGAATTACTATTATTATTATTATTATTATTATTATTATTATTATTATTATATTGAATTAATAATAAAAATAATAATATAAATAAAAAAAATCATCATATTTCTATATACGAAACTTTATCAAAAATATTACTAATTATCATTTTTCATCATTTTCATCATTATTTTCATCATTATCATTATTATTACTATGATAATGATAATGACACAGTTGTTAAGTCATCGCGTGGAGGGAACGAGAAGGATGACGTCACACCCTGTACTACCACTGTGTAAGTAGTAGTAGTAGTAGTAGTAGTAGTAGTAGTAGTAGTAGTAAGAGTAGTAGTAAGAGTAGTAGTAGTATTGATATTATTATTATTATTATTACTATTATAACTAGACACATTTAAAACACTTGCACAACCCACCTAACACATCCAAACACCCCCAAACACACTCAAACACCCCCAAACACACTCAAACACCCCCAAACACACCCAAAACACCTCCAAACACACCCAAACACACTCTAATAACTCCCAAACACACCTCACCCCCTTAAACACCCCCATATACCCCTTAAACCACACCCCACACCCCCAACATCCCCCACCTAACACCCTCCCCCCCTTCCCCCTACAGACTTGGTGGGGTGCCAGGATGGGTCTGTAGTGGTCCGAGAGTGGCACCACAACACTGCTGTAGCCAGGCCAAGGCCGGGCGGAACTTTTGCTAAGGTCGCAAGAGTCAGGTTCAATCAACAGGTACGTGGGATTTTTATTTAATTTATATTTTATTTATTTTATTTATTTATTTATTTATTATTTTTTTTAAGGTTCAATCAAGAGGTAAGGAGAATTTATTTATTTATTTATTTATTTATCTGTAGTTGTACATATATTTTTTTTATTTATATTTATTTATTTATTTATTTATTTTCTAAGCGGAATGAACTGAAATGTATTAAAATGAATTAAAGTTCAGCTAAATTAACCTAAATTATTAGAAAATATATGAAAATTAACCAAAATCCACCAAAATTAACCAAAATCCACTTTCTCATCCACTTTCATCCACTTTCTCATCCACAGGGCAGTAAGTTTGGCGTGGTGGATGGCGATGGTAACTTATCCTTGTACCAACTGGGTCTGTCATCCACTGTAAACAAACCATTCTATGTAAGTAGTAGTAGTAGTAGTAGTAGTAGTAGTAGTAGTAGTAGTAGTAGTAGTAGTAGTAGTAGTAGTAGTAGTAGGTGTTATAAATATGAAATAAATTACAATACTTATTATTATTACTATTATTATTATTATTATTATTTTCTCTATTTTAACACAATCTTTTTCTTTCTCCTTCCCCCACACCACAAAAACACACAATCTCCCCTTCCAAACACACCCAAAACACCCCCAAACACACCCGTTCCCCCCCACAAACACACCTAAACACACCCTTCTCCCCTAAACAAACCCAAACACACCTTTCCCCCTCCCCCCCAAACACCCTCAAACAGAGCCACCAATGTCACACCAAACATGGGAGTGATTTTGTCTTCCTTGGATCCTCATCTCTCCTCGCCACAGCCGGCCAGTCCTCAGAACACAGGAATGTGGCGCTGTGGGACACTCTACTGCCACAGCGCAAGGCTAATGTTGTCTGTGAGTGTGTTAGGAAGGTGGGGGGATGTGTTAGGAAGGTGTGTGTGTGTGTGGGGAGGTAAGTGTGTTTGTGGGCAGGGGAAAAAGTGTGTTTCAGGTCATTTATAATAAAAATAATTTGTGTGTATGGGTGTTTAAGTGAAAAAGTGTTTTTTTAATGTGTGTGTGTGTGTGTGTATTATTTCTAGGAGTGTGTATGTAAGTGCATTTTTTTTTTCGTGTGTGTATATGTAAGTGTATGTAAATATATATATTTTTTATATATATATATGTGTGTGTAAGTTAAAATGCACACAATTTAACCTCACACACACACACACATATTCACATCCCTCAGCCTGGTCTTGTCATTCGTGTGTGTGTATGTAAGTGTATGTATATGTATGTATGTATGTGTATGTATATATGTGTGTAAGTTAAAACGCACACACTCTACCCAAACTTACACACACGCACACACCCCCCAGCCTGGTCTTGTCATTCGTGTGTGTGTATGTAAGTGTATGTATATGTATGTATGTATGTGTATGTATATATATGTGTGTGTGTGTGTAAGTTAAAACGCACACACTCTACCCAAACTTACACACACGCACACACCCCCCAGCCTGGTCTTGTCATGAGAACGGCACATCCTCGCTCCTGTACGCGCCCCACCACCAGCTGCTCCTCTCAGCTGGGAAGAAGGGAGCCGTCTGCATATTTGACATCAGACAACGCACTCTACGACATAAATTCCAGGTGGGATGTGCAAACTTTTTATAAGCTATAGTGTGGGATATTGAGGTGGTTGATATTGAGAATTCCAACGGTTTTTTCCATTTCCGTCTATTTTTCCTTGCGCATCAGTCAGTCGGACGAGTTTAGTGTATCAGTGGGATCACGCGCTGGATTTATTTATGTATTAAACATTTCCTTCCCTTCCTTAAAGATTATATATATTATTAGTGTTATTATAGGCTTAAGGCGGCGTCACACTAGCACTTTTTCAGTTAATATTGAAAGTTCCAACGTTTTTTCTCTGTTTCCGTTAACATTTTTCGTCTGCGTCAAGTCAGTCAGGCAGAGTCAGGCAGACATGCGATCGTCTTCACAGGGTAAAACTCCTGCCAATATTTTACTCAAACTAGAAGACGTTAATATTATCGCCATATTATTTGCATGTAGTGTTCAATTGTTTCTCCCACATTCCTGCACCAGTATAAGGGATCAGTAAGGATGAGGTGACAGGCGTGGTAGGTATAAGTGAGCCGAGAGTCATGTGTTTGTGTCGGAGGCGGAGGCGGCCTAGAGCGTTCCAATGTTTTTTTTTCGCCTGCATCAAGTCCGTGTGAGTCAGAGGGATCACGCGCTGGATTTATTTATGTATTAGGCATTTCCTTCCCTTCCTTAAAGATTATATATATTATTAATGTTATTATAGGCTTAAGACGGTGTCACACTAGCACTTTTTCAGTTAATATTGAGAGTTCCAACGGTTTTTTTCTGTTTCCGTCAACTTTTTCCGTCTGCGCCGTCAGTCAGGCGGAGTCAGGCGGACATGCGAACGTCTTCACAGGGTAAAGCTCCCGCAGATTTTTTACTCAAACCAGAAGACGTTAATATTATCGCCATATTATTTGCATGTAGTGTTCAATTGTTTCTCCCACATTCTTACACCAGTTTAAGGGATCAGTGAGGATGAGGTGACAGGCGTGGTAGGCATAAGTGAGTTTAAGTGAATATAAGTGAGCCGAGTGTCGTGTGTGTTTGTGTGGGAGGCGGAGGCAGAGGCGGGTTAGCGCAGCATCTCTAACTGCCTTATCCATAGTTGTGAGAGGAAGACTTACAATATTGGGGTTGATATTTAGATAAATTATATGTATTATTATTGTTATTAGACTGAGGCGGGCTTGAGTGTATTTAAAACTGCCTTATCCATGGTTGTAGAACATATTTAGATAACATTAGCGTCTTCCCCCGAGGTTAATACTTACATGTCAGATAGAATTAAGGTTGCAGAATTTCATGCATTATATATATACCAAAATAGTTCGTGCCTCAAAATTATTAGGCTAACATTACGGTATAAATTCTAGGTGGGATATGCGATAATTTATAAGCTATAGGGTGGGATGTGCTTATTTTTTATTTTTTATTTTATGTATATATGTGTAATTTTAATGATTTTTCAATTTTTGTTCTACTTCTACTGCTATTGTAACTACCACTATAACTACTACTACTTTTTTATTTATTTTTTTTTACATTACATTACTACTTTAACTACTACTACTACTACTACTACAGGCTCATGATTCTGCTATCAAATGTATGGCTTTGGACGACAGTGAAGAATTTTTCTGTACTGGATCTGCTGATGGAGATATTAAGGTAAGTTAGGGTGTCTTAGGGTGCGAAAGGGAGAGAGAGAGAGAGAGAGAGAGAGAGAGAGAGAGAGAGAGAGAGAGAGAGAGAGAGAGAGAGAGAGAGAGAGAGAGAAGAGAGAGAGAGAGACTGTACATACTTGCTTTAAATTATTATTATTATTATTATTATTATTATTATTACGAAAAATACTAATCTGAATATTTTTCCTCCCTCTCTCCACACACACACACACACACACACACACACACACACACACACACACACACACACACACACACACACACACACACACCCAACACACCCACCCACATACCCTTACCCACACCTATACATACACAAACAATACGCACACAGGTCTGGGGTCTCGGTGTACATAACCTAATATACAACCTCAGTGGCGAACATTCAAAGTCATCGTTGTTTAAGAATCTTAGTCAAGGAGTCACTCAGCTGCACTTGGACAGCTGTAATCGCCTCTTCAGCTGCGGTGCGGATGGATCTATCAAACTCAGACAGCTGCCCGAGAGAGATCTGAGTGCAGTCAATCTCTAAATAGGGTGTGAAGAGCTGTAAATTGACCTGAAATCTGTAATAGGGTATAAAATGATGTGTAAAATGGGCCGAAATATGTTTTTTTGGTTTTTTATTAGTTTTTTTTCTCTATTTAGGGTGAAAAAATGTGTAAATTAGGTGGAAATTTTTCTTATTTTTTATTTTTGAGTATATTTTATTTCTATTTAGGGTGAGAAGATGTGTTAATTGACCTGAAATTTGTGGTTTTTGGTGGGATGTGAAAATGATTTATCTCCTTTAGGGTGAAAATGTCCCAAAATAGGGTGTAGAGATGTGTATATTCTCCCTCAATCATATGTGTGTGTATGTGTGTGTGTGTTTGTGTGTGTTTAGCGTAGTGGCATGTGCGTATAGGGTGACATAACATTAATTAAAATATATATAGCTATGGGATGTGCTGTAGGGTGTGTTAGGATTCTAGACTAGTGGGAGGTGTAAGAAGGGTGTGTTTTATGGTGTATTAGGGTGACAAACAGAGGTGGGATGTGTCTAAAGGCTTCTAGGGTGATGTGGGATGTGTCAGATGATAACTAAGACCTAGGGTAGGATGTGTAGGGTGAAATTAGGGTGAGGTGGGATGTGTGGGTATAATTGCACATCCCACTTGTTATTTTGGGTATAGACGGTTTTTAGAAATAGTTATTATTTATTCATATTTAAAAGATTGATTTTAGACTCGTAATAATGATAATAATAATAATAATAATGATAATGATAATAGTAATAATAATAGTATTTTGTGTGTAGTAATGACAAATATTTTTTTTTATTGTAATTAATCCTCTCAATTGTTTGATTATTATTATTATTTTATATATATATTTTAATTATTTCCGCAATTATTATTATTATTTATATATATATAGATAGTTATTTCGCTTCACTGATGTATAAAATAAATTAATATATAAATAATTATAATCAATACAATAATAATAATGATAATAATAATAATAATGATAATGATAATAATGTAAAATGTTTGTTGTAGTAGAATTATGTAAATAAATAAATTAGAGAGAGAGAGAGAGGAGAGAGAGAGAGAGGAGAGAGAGAGAGAGATATTATATGTATGAAAATGACGATTAAAAATACATATATATATCCAGATGAATATAGTTAGTTTAGTTTTAAGAATTATAGAATTATTACTACTACTACTACTACTACTACTACTACTACTACTACTACTACTACTACTACTACTACTACTACTACTACTACTACTACTACTATTACTACTACTACTATTACTACTACTACTACTATTACTACTACTACTATTACTACTACTACTATTACTACTACTAACTACTACTACTACTACTACTACTACTACTACTACTACTACTACTACTACTACTACTTCTACTACTACCATTATTACTACTACTACTACTACTACTACTACTATTACAAGCCAGATATATTGGTTTAAGGTGCACAGAATCCAAATAAATAGTTAGATGGTCTACTATTATTACTATTACTATTATTATTATTACCATTATTATTATTATTATTATTATTATTATATCGTGTAGTTTATTTACAGTATTATAATAGATGCATATGTTTATTTACTATAACTATTACTACTACTACTACTACTGTTACTACTACTACTACTACTACTACTACACCAACATTCCGTCAGTAGGAGAGAATCAATAGTTATAGTTGTTGTTGTTGTTGTTGGGAAGAAATAAAATTGTGAAGTGCATTATTTATTATTATTATTATTATTAAGTCCTCTTTCTCCTTCTCCTTCTCCTCCTCCTCCTCCTCCTTTGGAAAAACACTTTAAAGAAAGAATAATAACAATAATGAATAAAAATAAATAAAATCAAAACACAAATATCCCGCCCAAACCAACAGCCAATCAGCGCACATGTAAATAAACCCAACAGCGAATCAGAAGGGTGCTAGACGGCGGCCATCATGGATTGTCGTAAGAGCTAATCAGCACACATGTAAACAAACCTAACAGCCAATCAGAAGGAAGCTGGATGACGGCCATCATTGTTGACACCCACGTCTAGTCTCCGTCATATTACTATGTTTTACGGCAAATACACGGTCAGTAATACATTTAAATACAATAACTAAACTATTAAATACATAAAGAAGTCGTGGAGATCGTTAAATAAGGTTAATTTACAGTAATAACCTTAATTTCAATGTTATTAAAATGCACACCCTAACACAGTCTAGGAGAAAATATTAAATGATTTTCGCGGGAAATTTTTATGATTATTATTATTATTTTGGCGCGAAAAAGACAATACCTATATAGCCTATAGCTACCTACTAGGCCTAATTAATGGTATTCAGACCCTCTCAGGGTGAGGTTAGGAAGGAATAGGATGAGATTAGGGTGAGTTTAGATAGCTTAGAGTAGACTAGAGTGACGTTAGGTTAGGATACGTCAACATAGGATGAGTTTAGGGTGAGGCACCCTATACTCCAGGTGCCTCAAAGCTGGTATCATCATCCTAGTTGCTCTCCTCTTCACTGCTTCTAACACATTCACATCTTGCCTATAATGTGGTGACCAAGCTTGTACACAATACTCTAGATGAGACCTAACATATGCATTATATAAACTACGCACCACCTCTTTACTTTTATAACTAACATTTCTTATTATAAAACCTAGGGTCCTATTTGCCCTATTCCTTGCTTCTAAACACTGCTTTGAGAGTTTCATTGTCCTGTTTACCACTACCCCTAAATCCTTTTCTTCCCCAACTGCCTCTAACCAACATCCTTCCATATCATAGCTAAAATTTCTGTTGTCTTTGCCTAAACTCCATCTGCCACTTATCTGCCCATGCCACCAACCTATCCAAATCCCTTTGTATCCTATAATTATCCTGACCACCCTGTACTGTATTGACTATCTCTGTATCATCTGCAAACTTTAATATTTTACTACTAATCCCTAAATCTAAATCATTTATATATACTAAGAATAAAAGTGGCCCTATCACTGATCCTTGAGGTACCCCACTAACCACTTCCTTCCTAACCTAACCTAACCTAACCCCATTTAATACTACTCTCTGCTTTCTACCCCTAAGCCACTCTACTACTGTGCCCCCTATCCCATGTGACCTCAATTTATGTACTAACCTCCTATGTGGTACCTTATCAAAAGCTTTACTAAAATCTAAATAAATGACATCTAAACAATTTCCCTCATCTAGCTCCTTAGGTTAGGTTAGGTTAGGTTAGGTTAGTCTAAGAATTCAAGTAAGTTAGTAAGGCAAGACCTACCTCATCTAAACCCATGCTGAGAATCCCTAATTAGTCCATACTGATCTAAATGCTCCCAAATACTACCCTTAACAATTTTCTCTAATATCTTACACACTATACAAGTCAAACTAACTGGCCTATAGTTACTAACATCATCCTTCCTACCTTTTTTAAACATTGGTACAACATTAGCTAACTTCCAGTCCTGAGGTATCTCTACGAACCTAAGTGATCTGGTCAAAATTAATGTTAGTGCTTCAATAACACTATCTACCCCCTCTCTAAGTACCCTAGCATGTATCTCAGCAGGACCAGTAGTAGCTTTCATGACATTTAGTTCTAATATATGTTTTCTAATAATCTCTGGTTCTATATTAATATTTCCTAAAACTTCTAAGCTACCTCTCAGGCTACCTAAACCAAAACCTCCTAACTTTTCCTTAGTAAACACTGAAGAAAACTGTTTATTTAATAATTCTACCATGTCCTCATCCTTCTCTACTACTACTACTACTACTACCTCATCCTACCATGTCCTCATCCTTCTCTACTACTACTACTACTACCCCATCCTACCATGTCCTCATCCTTCTCTACTACTACTACTACTACTACCCCATCCTTCCGAAGTGGCCCAATTCTATCCTGATTTGTCTTATCACTGACCTTATAATAACTAAATAATGTTTTGAGGTTTTTACTCCTCTTGATAATCGTATTCAGTTCATCCCTGACCTGCCTGTACCCAATCAGGTCATCTTCCTCCCCACTATTCTGTAACTTACTAAAAGCAGTCTTCTTCTCTCTGATTTTCCTACCTATCCCCTGAGTCCACCACAATGGTTTTCTATTTCCTTTACACTGTACTACTATTTCCGTCAATTTTTCCTTAGAAACATCCCACATCTCCTGTGCTGTCCTATCTCTAAAAATGTTCTCCCAATTTACTACTCCTAATAACTGTCGTAACCTCTCATAATCCCCCTTCTGATAATGTGGAACCATTGCTTTGTTTACTATCCTATCCTTACTAATCCTTCACACAATGCTCTATATTAGTTAATACTAGGTCTAATATCTTTGTCCCTCTAGTAGGTTTGTCTACAACCTGCACTAAATAATTATCCTGAAAATTCTCAATAATTTTATTTTCTGCATCACTATTTCCCACCATTATCTCCCAGTTTACTGAGCTAAAATTAAAATCTCCTAAAATAATTGTCTGTCTAGTACACCCTCTATTTACCTCACCTACCATAAGCTCATCTACTTCAGGTGACTAACTTGGTGGTCTATAGAAAGCTCGTATTCTCACTACCTTACTTCTATTTGTACTGACATCAACCCACAAGGATTCTATTCTATCATTTAAATTTATGTCCCTAACCTGACTAGAGGGAAATGTGTTTCTCACATAAATAACTACCCCCCCCCACCCCCACCCTTCCTATCAGCTCTCTGATTTAGATACATAGTATACCCATCTACCGCATACTCTTTCCTGCTCTCCTTAAACTTTTCTTCATTTATCCATGTCTCTGTAATACATACTATATCTAAATCTTCCTCTACTATATAACTAAATAACTCATCCTTCTTGTTCCTAAGGCTTCTAGCATTAGCATAAAAACATTTCAAGCCTACCATCCTAGATGTTCCTTTTCTCCTAATTATATTCTCACCTGTTGGCACCTGGATACATTCTCTAAAACCTATCCTCTCTTTGCTAATCCTATCCTCTGTTCCTCCTACACACCAAACATTCGGAAAAATCATCTACTCTCCTAGCATAGCAACATGCCTCACATATATTATACACACCTAACACCTCCTGCACTCCTACCACCCCAACCTCTTCCACAACAAAGGCACCACAACACTTAGCGTCTCACACAACAACACTCACTGCCTGTCTCACACAACAACAACACTGCCTGTCTCACACAACAACACTGCCTGTCTCACACAACAACACTGCCTGTCTCACACAACAACACTGCCTGTCTCACACAACAACAACACTGCCTGTCTCACACAACAACAACACTGCCTGTCTCACACAACAACACTGCCTGTCTCACACAACAACACTGCCTGTCTCACACAACAACAACACTGCCTGTCTCACACAACAACAACACTGCCTGTCTCACACAACAACAACACTGCCTGTCTCACACAACAACAACACTGCCTGTCTCACACAACAACACTGCCTGTCTCACACAACAACAACACTGCCTGTCTCACACAACAACAACACTGCCTGTCTCACACAACAACACTGCCTGTCTCACACAACAACACTGCCTGTCTCACACAACAACACTGTCTGTCTCACACAACAACACTGCCTGTCTCACACAACAACACTGCCTGTCTCACACAACAACACTGCCTGTCTCACACAACAACACTGCCTGTCTCACACAACAACACTGCCTGTCTCACACAACAACACTGCCTGTCTCACACAACAACAACACTGCCTGTCTCACACAACAACAACACTGCCTGTCTCACACAACAACACTGCCTGTCTCACACAACAACAACACTGCCTGTCTCACACAACAACACTGCCTGTCTCACACAACAACACTGTCTGTCTCACACAACAACACTGTCTGTCTCACACAACAACACTGCCTGTCTCACACAACAACACTGCCTGTCTCACACAACAACAACACTGCCTGTCTCACACAACAACAACACTGCCTGTCTCACACAACAACAACACTGCCTGTCTCACACAACAACAACACTGCCTGTCTCACACAACAACACTGCCTGTCTCACACAACAACACTGTCTGTCTCACACAACAACACTGTCTGTCTCACACAACAACACTGCCTGTCTCACACAACAACACTGTCTGTCTCACACAACAACACTGCCTGTCTCACACAACAACAACACTGCCTGTCTCACACAACAACACTGCCTGTCTCACACAACAACACTGCCTGTCTCACACAACAACAATCACTGCCTGTCTCACTGTACTTAACACGCTATAATGAACACTCTTGGATGTAAACAAATAATTACGGTGTTTTTTTCTCATTTTGTCATTGTTTTTTTCCGTTTTTCTTTTTTCTATGACTTATTTCGGCTTTACTTTCGGTTTGAATAAATTTTATATATTATATTCTATGGTTTGTATTGGTTTAATTTCATTAGTATTGCTTTATTCTATTTATCAACTTTATGATTGACCTTAGAAATAAACATTTTTCATGAAATAAATACGAATCAAATATAACAAATGTTTATGTAGGGAACAGTTAGGCATTTCAAAGGATTTTTTAAAGTATATATAATTGCTTTCCTGTGTATAATAAAAATCTCAATTTTGGTTTAATATTTACGTGACCCAGCCGTCAACACACGGCCGCCACCTAACGGTGGCTATTTACGCTTAATAGGTAATGTTTTCTTTATATCCAATCACTATTAATGGTGAAGAATGATGTGTTACTGCTCCTCCATCCCTCAAAATGACACATAGAGGAACAGGGAAGGTTTAAAAACGAAGAAATATTACCACCAGGTCAGAGATTCTGTCTGGCTGCTAGCGGTCACAACAAGAAGTTAGTTACTACCTTATTACACCTTCCCTGGGCCCTGCCAACCCCTGCCACCCTTCCCTACAGGCACTACAGGGTCACACTCACCTGTCCTGCCACGTAAAGCTGAACATAACACTTTAAACACCATTAGTATTATTACGGTGTTAAATAAGGGTGACTCACGGCGGTAAGGAAGGATGTAAGTTTCAAGCTGTTCCCTTCCTTAGCCTTCACCCTAACACATGCCCCTTCACCCTAACACATGCCCCTTCACCCTATCCTACTTCCAGAGATGAGTGGTGAGTGCCGAGTGAGTGTGGTGTGTGCTGAGGACCTAGGCGGCGGCGGCGGTGGTGGCGGCGGCGGTGGTGGACAGTCATGTGTGTGTCTGGTGAGTATACACACACACACACAAACCTTACACATGTTCTAGACTCCACTAACACACCCTAACACACCCTACCGTCACCCTATCCTAGGTATGCGACAGACGGGTGAAGGCGCCAGACACCTCCCACCTACATCAGCTCCTCCAAGGCTCAACCACCAGCACATCCCACCTCCTGCAGCCCCCCCTCACCCCCCTTGTGGAGGAGGTGATCAGCACTACCATTACACAGGAAGAGGTGAGGGAAGAGAAGGGAAGGGAAGGGAAGGGAAGGGAAGGGGAAGGGAAGGGAAGGGAAGGGAAGGGAAGGGAAAGGAAGGGAAGGGAAGAGTACAATTGACTCTATATATATCTATTTTAGGATGAAGGGAAGGGAAGGGAAGGGGAAGGGAAGGGGAAGGGAAGGGAAGGGAAGGGAAAGGAAG
>JAPQNM010000031.1:2911377-2921377 GCA_029783475.1 Metacarcinus magister
CCCCCCAATCGAGCTACAGTTCTTAAAGGAGGAGGAGGACCAGGCGGCATACAGCTTCCAGGGTGATATACAGGGTGATGGGGATGTCTCTATACCCCCAGACATACCCCCAGACATACCCCCAGAACACCTCCCCCCCCAGCACGTGCCCCTGGATACAGCGGCTCTTGAGGGGGGGTTGCAGGGGGGACAATTTCAGGTACAGTTAGATGGGGAGACTTTTGATGTGTATACTGTTCCGTCTCACTAGCAGATCCCACATCAAGGAAGAAATGTATTGAGGTGGGATGTGTATGTTTATTTTTTGAGGGCGGGGCAGGGCGGGGGGGGGGTAAGATTATTATTATTATTATTATTGTTTATTTATTATTTTGAGGGGGCGGGGCAGGGGCGGCGGGGCTAAGATTATTATTATTATTATTATTATTGTTTATTTATTTATTTATTTTAGTTACGTATCCCCTGACCTGACCTATAAGAAAATATTATTAGAGTAGGATGTGTTAGATATTATTATTATTATTATTGTTTGTTTATTTATTTATTTATTTATTTTAGTTACGTATCCCCTGACCTGACCTATAAGAAAATATATTAGAGTAGGATGTGTTAGGTATTATTATTATTATTATTATTATTATTATTATTATTTGTAAGATGTAAATAAATATATATATGTGTATTTTTCTATTTATTTATTGTGTTTTTTTGAGTTTGAAAATAATGTATATATGTATTTTTTCTTAAGTATATAATGTCAAAATAAAAGTAATGTGATATCTCTCTCTCTCTCTCTCTCTCTCTCTCTCTCTCTCTCTCTCTCTCTCTCTCTCTCTCTCTCTCTCTCTCTCTCTCTCTCTCTCTCTCTCTCTCTCTAATATATGAAAAAATTATGTAAGAATGTAAATAAATAAAAATAATTGTATATAAAAAATAACTGAAAATATACAACAATGAAATCAATTGAGTTTTTATTAAATGAAAAACAATTTGTGAAAGAATGAATAAATGAATGAATTATATATTGAAACACACACACACACACACACGCACACACACACACACCCTATACCCCTCCCCACAAACCTAACCTAACCATTCTATACCCACAGATCTCAAGGCTACAACACTACCCTACCCTTCCCCCTACCCCTACCCCTACCCCCCCTGCCCCTCCCCTCCCCCCCACCCTGCCCTACCCGTGCCCTTACTGCCCTTTCCTCTCCCCCTGCCTCCGCCTCCTCCACCGCCACAAGACAGTCACCCACCACAGCATGGACTGCCCCCACTGTGGTAAATTGATATCAACTTGGTGGGCTTACGAAAGACATCTCACCCGGTTTCATCCTTCACCCGGCGCTGGTTCACCCGGAGCTGTTGGTTCACCCGGAGCTGCTGTTGGTTCGGGTGATGTTAAGCCCTTAGAGGAAATTAAGCAGGAGAATGGAAAGGTGTGTGTGTGTGTGTGTGTGTGTGTGTATGTGTATATTTGTGTGTGTGTATATTTGTGTATGTGTATATTATGTGGATCTATTTTTTGACATCCCAGCCTAACCCACCCTCACCCTAACACCCTCACCCCAACACACCCACACCCTAACACACCCTCACCCTCACCCCCAGATACAGGGTGACATACAGCTGACAAAGAGGCGGGGGAGGAAGAAGAAAGTCCAGCAGTGTGGCGAATGTGGTGAAATATTTAAGTCACGGCCGGCCCTGACCTACCACACGGCTACCAGACACTCTAGGTAAAGGAAGTAGTAGTAGTAGTAGTAGTAGTGGTAGTGATAGTAGTGACAGTCTGGTCCTGGTTGTCCTTCCTCCCCCTGCCAGCCATGGGTGGGGGGGAGAAGCCTTCACCCTTACTATCCTGTATCCTTCACTCTAGACTAGATAGTGTTGCTGTTTGTTCTTCCTATGTGTTCCTATGTGTTCCTCCTCCTCCTCCTCCTCCTTCTCCTCTTCTCTCTTCCTCCTCCTCCTCCTCCTCCTCCAACTCTCTCTCTCTCCTTCCAGCATCACTTACTCGTGCAGTCACTGTTCCGCTGCGTTCCCTCACCCTTCCCTGCTGGCATCACACACACTGCGGCACGGGGAGAGGCGCGTCATGTGTGATCGGTGCGGCAGAAAATTCTTCACGCAAAAACAACTGAACTGTCATGAGGTGAAATATATGTGTTGTGTTGGTTTGGGGTCGGCGATTTTGGATAATTTTTTGAGCGGAATTTTTCGTTTGTTATAGATTAAAAAAAAAACTGAACCGCGTCGAATCTTCTGCGTTAAGAAAAATATATATGAGTCAATAGATTAATAAATAGATTGTGCGGCAGATTTCACGTCAAATCTTTGGATATATATGTTAGAAAATATAAATAATAATAATAATAATAATGAATTCTCTCTCTCTCTCTCTCTCTAACCCCTCTCTCTCTCTCTAACCCTCTCTCTCTCTAACCCTCTCTCTCTCTCTAACCCTCTCTCTCTCTAACCCTCTCTCTCTCTAACCCTCTCTCTCTCTCACCCTCTCTCTCTCTCTAACCCTCTCTCTCTCTCTCACTCTCTCTCTAACCCTCTCTCTCTCTCTCTCCCCATTCCGCCCCCACAGAATCAGTTCCACCGACGCACACGGAGTTACACCTGCCCCCAGTGTGGCTGTCAATTCTCCACCCTCCGCATCCTCCGCCACCACGCGCGCACACAACCACACAACCACAAGTACTACTGCCAAGAGTGTGGCGTCGCGTTCATCCAGTGTCAGCAATACCTCACGCACATGCTGACACACGGCTTGCGGTGCGCGCTATGTACGCGTTCCTTCGCATCCGCCTCATCCGCCCACCACCACTACCGCACCACACACGCACCTTACCCTCTACCACACCTCACCAAAGCAGAAGACATCCCAGCGGGTGACGGAACTTTAAACCCAGATGTTGACGCTACCACGTACATACACACGCACACGGGTGACCTACACGAGCGTATGGATATCACCCTAAGAGCTGACATCACCCTGAAGGAGGAGGAGGAGGAGGAGGAGGAGGAGGGAGCCTGGGAGGAGGAGGAGGAGGAAAGTAGTGTAGTAATAGTTCTCTCTCACTCAAATGAAGAGGAGGAAGAGATGCAAATATCTCACTACAGGGAAGGGGAAGGTGCTGATCACACCCTGCACCCTATACCTGGGGGGAAGAAGGGTGTGTGTGTGGTACAGGGTGATGCGCACGGCTCCCACATCCCACCTATAGACGCTAGAATGGATTACGTAGAGAGCGGTAGGTAGTGTGGTTTGACGGGGTTTACGAGTCTATAGTTTTGTATGTGGTGGTGATGTTTATGGTGTTTATAGTTGTGTGATATCTCTATAAGGAAAGTTGTGTAGATATATTTTTTTTATTTATTTTTATTTTATTTTTTATTTATTTATTTATTTTATTTTATTTTTTTGACAATTTCATATTTTGACTCATTTTTATTATTTTTTTTTAATAAATACATAATTGGATTTCAAGGTATTTTTGTATTAATTTTTTTGACAATTTGATATTTAGATTAATTTTCTTTTTTTTTGTATTGGAATTCTATATATTTTTCTATTATGGAAGAGGAGGAGGAGGAGGAGGAGGAGGAGGAGGAGGAGGAGGACAAAATAGAAGAACAAGAATAGGAAGAATTACCAAAAAATAATAATAATGACAATAAGAATAAAAGACAATTATTATTATTATTTTACGGAAACATTATTATTATTATTATTATTATTATTATTATTGACGTGAATTATTTACTCTATATTGTTATTGTTTGGATGTAAATTTTATATCTATATATATATTTTGTATGAAAATATTAAGTGGTTTTATTAATCCCATATATGTATGTGTGTGTGTGTGTGTGTGTGTGTGTGTGTGTTTTAGTTACCTATATATCCATCATTTTTTTTCCTTCTCCCACGAAGAAAAATATATTAAAAGATTTTATATATATATTAGTAATGTATATATAGTATTGATAATTTATAATACTACTTATTAGGCAAAACAAGGTGTGGATTAAGGTTTAATATTATAGTAATGATAAAACTGAGTCTATATTCGTGTATTCATTACGTACATACAAGTATTTCCTCTATAAAGTATACATATGTGCGTGTGTGTGTGTATGTATAAAAACACACACACACACACACACACACGCAAACTATAATAAAACTGAGTCTATATTCGTGTTCGTCATCACTGAAAACATCATTGTACAAATTTTCATGAGATTCTGAGGTGTGGAAATTTTCGTGAAATTTTGTAGGGTACACCCTTAGAATTTTTTTCATAAATCATGTTTTGTTAAATAACTCGAAAACTATGAGGTTTACGTAAAAGTTATAGAGATTATTAAATGAAGAGCAGATCACGCCCGTTCTTTTGAGCTATGGTAGAATGAAAATGATATGTAATTAACCGAGATAATTAATAGATAAGATTATGTCAAAATTATGCACAAAACTTAATTTCCCTCAGAAACTATATGAGTGATCGGAAAGTTAATGACGCCATTAGATAGAACTCGTCGAGCTGAACAACTTTGCATCTATACATTTTTCCTGTAGGACTAATAGTTTACGGAGTAAAATGACAAAAACATATTCGACCTCAAATTCTGGTCAAAAATTCCGGACCCCAAAATCAAAAAACATTTCCGTCACAGATTTGAATAAAGTCATACGAATAAAAGTTGTAGATTTTACTATTTTAAAAAAGATTAGTTCAATAAGTTTCCTTGTATAACGAATGGTTGTGGAGAAAATTACAAAAAACATAACCATATAATATTTTTGTATTAGTGAAGAATATAAAAACGTAACTGGCTCCTTATGTTCTTACGTTCTTAAATGAAATTATACTTAACAAACATTAATATATAGTATGTGTGTGTGTGTGTGTGTGTGTGTGTGTGTGTGTGTATGTGTGTGTGTGTGTGTGTGTGTATATTGAATAGCGTACATGCAGAAGGGTGAAGGTAATGATACAATGCAGTGTGTGTGTGTGTGTGTGTGTGTATCTATCAGAAAACAATTATAATCATTTTATAAACCATAGAAGACAATAATAAACAAAGAAATCAAGAAATAATAGTAGAAAATAAAGGTGTTTTCAGTCAGCTGGATTTGAACCTGGATTCAGAGTCTAAACTTTTATATTAAATGGAATCTATAATATATATCCGCGCGTTACATATTTATCATCATTCTAAAGCTTTTTTTTTTCTCTTACTTTTGATCTACATTTTGTATAACATTAATTTGTAGTTTAATAATAGTATTAATCATAATAGTAGTGTTGTTGTTGTGATCGCTAGCAGCCAGACAGAACCTCTGACCTGGTGGTAATATTTCTTCGTTTTAAACCTTCCCTGTTCCTCTACGTGTCATTTTGAGGGATGGAGGAGCAGTAACACATCATTCTTCACCATTAATAGTGGTTGGATATAAAGAAAACATTACCTATTAAGCGTAAATAGCCACCGTTAGTGTGTTGACTGGTGGGTGGTCACGTATATATATTAAACCAAAACTGAGATTTTTATTATACACAGGAAAACTGTGTCTGTACTTCCAACAATGAAGACTGGACAGATACCGGGCCATATACACATGGAAAGTGCTGGAAAAACAAACCCCAGACCAGACCAGACCACCACATCCTCAACAACACAACCCCAAGGCAATGGAAGGACAGGCCGCAGGTGTGTGAGGAGGAGCCTGCCATCCAGTGTCCCTCCAGCCCTCCACCCTCACTCATAACGGGCATAGAATGTTCAATACCTTCCCAAAGAAGTGCGGCACAGACCTCTAATCCATACCAAGGAAACCAAGTAAGTAAGTAAACCAATTGCGATGATTTTTAGAAAATCCCTAAACACAGGAGTAGTTCCCAGGCTATGGAGGCAGGCAAATGTAGTTCCTATATTCAAGAAAGGAGATAAGGCAGAAAGTACTAACTACCGCCCAATTAGTTTAACATCAGTGGTAGGCAAGATGTTAGAAGCTATCATAGCAAGGGCAATTAGAAAACATTTAGATGAACACAAGCTAATTAGACATAGTCAACATGGTTTTAGCAAGGGGAAGTCATGCCTCACAAATTTATTAACCTTCTATAGGAAAGTATTTGAAACCATAGATAAGGGGGACGAGTATGATATAGTTTATTTGGACTTGAGTAAAGCCTTTGACAGAGTACCCCATAGGAGACTGTTAAGTAAAGTCAAGGCTCATGGCATAGGTGGGAAGGTACTAGAGTGGATTAGGGGATGGCTTACTAGTAGGGAACAGAGGGTACAGATTAATGGGAAGAAATCAGAATGGGGTAATGTCACTAGTGGGGTACCACAGGGATCAGTACTAGGACCATTGTTATTCATAATCTATATAAATGACTTAGAGACAGGAATAAACAGTGATATCAGTAAATTTGCCGATGACACAAAGATAGGAAGACCGGTAAAGAATTTAGATGATGCTAGGATGCTGCAGGATGACTTAAATAGGCTGTACGAGTGGTCAGAGAAATGGCAGATGCAGTTTAATGTTAACAAGTGTAGCATTATGAGCGCAGGTAAAGGTAATAGGCCTGTAGACTACACACTAAATGACAATACCTTAGGAAGGTCATATAGTGTGAGGGACTTGGGGAGTTCAAATAAGCAGTGACTTGTGCCCCAGGGAACAGTGTATTATAGCTAGAAATAGAGCCAACAAGATACTGGGATTTATTAGTAGGTGTGTGACAAATAGGAGTTCTGAGGTCATTCTGAGGTTGTATTTAGCGCTAGTTAGACCCCACCTAGATTATGCAGCTCAGTTTTGGTCCCCTTATTATAGGAAAGATATAGGCTCCTTGGAGGCAGTCCAGAGAAGAATGACCAAGATGATTCAGGGGCTGAGATATTTACCCTACAAAGATAGGTTAAAACGTCTTAATCTCCACTCCCTAGAGAGAAGGAGGGCAAGAGGGGATAGGATTGAGGTTTTCAAATGGGTAAAAGGAATTAATAAGGGAAACATTGATCAGGTTTTAGAATTTAGTAGTCAGGATAGGACACGTGGAAATGGGTACAAGCTAGAAAAACTTAGATTCAGGACAGACCTAGGTAGATATTGGTTCACTAACAGAGTGGTGAACGATTGGAATAGGCTGGGTAGACACGTAGTAAGTGGTGAGTCAATAGGTAGCTTTAAAAGACGGTTGGATCAGAGTATGGATAGGGATGACAGGTGGGATGGATAAATATTGGATTATTCCAAGGGTGGGGGGCAAGGAGCTGCCTCGTGTAGGTCATTAACTGTACTCTTGCAGTCTCCTCATTTCTTATGTTCTTATGTAAGTATACTCTCTCTCTCTCTCTCTCTCTCTCTCTCTCTCTCTCTCTCTCTCTCTCTCTCTCTCTCTCTCTCTCTCTCTCTCTCTCTCTCTCACCTCACCTAACCTTTCAGAGTTCCGCCATGAGGTACTAGAGAGTCTTGGGATGGCTCTGAGGGATGCAGCCGCCGCAGAAAATGTGATCCTGGAAATAAATGCATCACGCCACGCCTACAACGTTAGCATGGAGGATGTGGTGACTACTGTGGTGCAGGTGTGTGGTGGAGGTGGCGCCTTTATCAACAAGGAGGAGGAGGAAAAGACACATTTTCCTCACATTATCACCTTTCCTGCTGCCCTGCGACGCCCCAGCCTTCCCCTGCGAGGCGTGGGTGTCCGATAGGCATCAGCACGCCCACGGAGGGTAAGTATGGGCGTTGTCTTTGCCTAAATACATGAGGAAAGGGGTTTAAATAAGAGCCGGTGTAGGGAAGGAAAGGCTAGATAATTATTTCGTTTTCTAGGGTGAGTTTAGGGTGTGTTTAGGGTGAGTTTAAGGTGTGTTTAGGGTGTGTTTTGGGTGTTTAGTATTTAGTTCTGTGTAGCTACTTTAAAAATGGTTAATATTGTTTGCAGTGTTGGTGGTGAGTGTTCGTCTCGGCCTGTTGAGTCTGGCGAGTGAAGCTTTGAGGAGGATGGAGAGTGAGTGAAAAATCTTGAGCGCTGGCGTAAGAGGCGTTCTGGAGACGGGCGTTGAGGCGTGTGTGTCTAACCTTAATACAGGTAATATAATGTAATGTAATGTTATGTAATGTATGTTCGCTAACGCTGGGTGGGAGACTGTCTATATCATCCTGGGTTGGGCTGTCTTAACTTAGCTGTCAGTCTTGTATCTAACCATTTCTTCCAGGTCTGCCTTAAGTAGATCCCTAGGTCACTGTGGTGTGGTGGTCTGATGGTTAGGGTGTGAGTGGGAATGTGGTAAGTTAGCGCCCATTAGAGGTGTACCGGCCTGCGCCCCTGAAGACCGCTGTGCCAATAGTGTGTGTGTGTTAATGCGCAAGGACTGGTGAGGGTGTGGACGGTAGGGAGAGAGAAGTTGGAAGGCTGTAAGGGAGTCTGAGGATAGTGAGACGTTTAGGTGGGGGAAGAAGTGATTGTGTTGCGTTAAGTTCTTCTATTATAGCAATGAGTTATGCACCAAGGATGGATATGTGGGGTTTAGTGTGCAGTTGTTAGTGATGTGTAGCCTAGGGAGGGAAGGTAAACAGCTGCAGTGGTAGAGGTGGGGAGAGGAAGTCTTTGTATTTTGTAAAGAGGAGAGAAAGAAAAACAGCTTTATCTTGATGGGGACAGCTTGCTTTAGTCTATGGCTCTGGGTGCTCAGTAGATATGAAGGAAGGAGGAGGAAAAACATGGGTCGAGAGGTGAGAGGAAGTTGAGTGGAGAGAAAGGTGGGGGAGGGAGGGAAAAGCTGTGTAGGGGGAGAGAGGTTGAGTTAGAAAGGGTGAGTGAGAGGTAGATAGGTTTTGATAGAAGATTGTGAAGGGAAGAGTGAGAGAATGTTATGTTGTGGAAGGTGGTGATTGTCTTAGTGTTCCGCCTGTGTTCTAGTGTTATGTCTGTGTTCTAGTGTTACGTCTGTGTTCTAGTGTTACGTCTGTGTTCTAGTGAAGGAAGGCCACGACCGGAGACGACTTGAAGGCTCCGAGATGAGGATATCTTGTTATATATTCATTTGTGACGGAAATTAATTGTCAAAATCATTCGTTATGGATCAGAATTTATATGAAAAGTGTTATTTATTTCCAAGTGTATTCTGGTGTTGATGTTAAATTTTACTGATGATAATATATTGGTGTTTGTGAGTTATTATTATTATTATTATTATTATTATTATTATTATTATTATTATTATTATTATTATTATTATTATTATTATTATTGCAATGATATTATTATGATGCAAATTCCACCTCAGATACTTGTTCAGATCACAACAAATGCTGATCAATTACTCAACTAAATACTAATATATATTTTTTTTTTTAGGAAGAAGAAGAAGAAGAAGAAGAAGAAGAAGAAGGAAGAAGGAAGAAGAAAGGAAGAAGAGGAAGAAATTAAGAAGAGGAAAAACAGAAAATTAAGAAGAAAAATAGAATATAAGAATTGTGATGTGTGTGTATGTCTGTGCGTACATGTGTGTGTGTACAATACGTGTGTGTATGTATACCACACACACACACACACATGTACGTACACATATACTATTTTTTCTTTATATATAAATTTTGACAAAAGATTCAAATTGACTTAAAAAAAATTATTCTTATTATATATATAAAAAAAAAATAATTAATAATAATGAATAATAATACAACAGAATTATATTTATATGTATATTTTTGGTATACTTTTACATTACACACACACACACACACACACACACACACACACACACACACACACACACACACACACACACACACACACACACACACACACACACATACACACACACACACACATAATAGGCAACATTTATAAATATTAGGTTTACGTATGTGTGTATATTACTGTATGTATGTATAATTATTTATACATACATACATACGTACATAGCTGCAACATAGTGATAATAA
>JAPQNM010000031.1:2926377-2927404 GCA_029783475.1 Metacarcinus magister
TAGTAGTAGTAGTAGGAGTAGGAGTAGTAGCAGTAGGAGTAGGAGTAGGAGTAGGAGGAGTAGGAGTAGGAGTAGGAGTAGTAGTAGTAGTAGTAGTAGTAGTAGTAGTAGTAGTAGTAGTAGTAGTAGTAGGAGTAGGAGTAGGAGTAGTAGTAGTAGTAGTAGGAGTAGGAGTAGGAGTAGTAGTAGTAGTAGTAGTAGTAGGAGTAGGAGTAGGAGTAGTAGTAGTAGTAGTAGTAGTAGTAGTAGTAGTAAGACATACAGACAGACAGACACTTAATAAAGAGAGTTACAAGTCTAAGTCAAACAATTAGAGAGAGAGAGAGAGAGAGAGAGAGAGAGAGAGAGAGAGAGAGAGAGAGAGAGAGAGAGAGAGAGAGAGAGAGAGAGAGAGAGAGAGAGAGAGAGAGAGAGAGAGAGAGAGAGAGAGAGAGGAGGAAAGAAAGAAAGAAAATAAGGAGGAAAAAATATTATGATAACAAGAAGAAGAAGAAAAAGAAGAGGAGGAGGAAGAAGAAGAGGCGCTGGAGGAGGAAAGGGGTCTCTCTCTCTCTCTCTCTCTCTCTCTCTCTCTCTCTCTCTCTCTCTCTCTCTCTCTCTCTCTCTCTCTCTCTCTCTCTCTCTCTCTCTACTCCATTATACAGAAGGAAGATAGAGAGAGAGATGGGGGGAGAGGGGAGTGATGGATGAGAGAGAGAGGAGAGAGAGAGAGAGGAGAGAGAGAGAGAGAGAGAGAGAGAGAGAGAGAGAGAGAGAGAGAGGAGGAACGTCGCATTCAGTAATGATGCTTATTCTCTCTCTCTCTCTCTTTCTCTTTCTCTTTCTCTCTCTCTCTCTCTCTCTCTCTCTCTCTCTCTCTCTCTCTCTCTCTCTCTCTCTCTCTCTCTCTCTATTATCCATCCATTAGTCTGCCTTTATGTGATTTTAAAAAGCGAGAGTGCGCGCGCGTGCACACACACACACACACACACACACACACACACACACACACACACACACACACACACACACATTAAGTAAATATTAT
>JAPQNM010000031.1:2927504-2942504 GCA_029783475.1 Metacarcinus magister
TTTTATCATTAATATTTATTTTTATCATCAATTTTATTTTTATCATTAATATAATTTTTTATCATTAATATATATTTTTATCATTAATATTTATTTTTATCATTAATATTTTATTTTTATCATTAATAATATTTTTATCATCAATATTTTATTTTTATCATTAATATTATTTTATCACTAATATTTATTTTTATCATTAATATTTATTTTTATCATTAATATTTTTTTATCTTAATATATATTTTTTATCATTATATTATTTTTATCATTAATATTTATTTTAATATAATATTTATTTTTTATCCATTAATATATATTTTTATCATTAATATATATTTTTATCACTATATTTATTTTTTATCATTATATTATTTTTATCATTAATATATTTTTATCATTATATATATTTTTATCCTAATATTTATTTTTATCATTAATATATATTTTTTATCATTAATATTTATTTTTATCATTAATATTTTTTTTTTATCATTAATATATATTTTTATCATTAATTATATTTTTATCATTAATATTTATTTTTATCATTAATACTTATTTTATCATTATATAATATATATTTTTATCATTAATATTTTTTTTATCATTAATTTTATTTTTTATCATTAATTATATTTTTACAATAATATATATTTTTATCATTAATATATATTTTTTATCATTAATATATATTTTTATCATTAAGTATATCATTTTTATCACTATATTTATTTTTATCATTATAGTATTTTTATCATAATATTTATTTTCATCATCAATATTTATGTTTTTAGTCATTAATATATCATTTTTATCATTATATATGATTTTTATCATTAATATTTCATTTTTAATCATTAATGCTTATTTTCATCATTAATATATAGTTTTTATCATTAATATATAGTTTTATCATTATATTTATTCGTGTAACATTAATATATATTTTTATCATTAATATATATTTTTATCATTATATTATTTTTGATCATACTATTTATTTCTATCCTAATATTGTATTTTTATCATTATATATAGTTTTATCATTAATCTATATTTTTATCATTAACATTTATTTTTATCATTAATACTGTATTTTTATCAGCGGTTATATCTATTTTTATCATCATATAGTATTTTTATCATCATTAATATCATCTTTATATCATTTAGCTTTATTTTTATGATCATACTGATGTATTTTTATCATCAATATTATATTTTATCATCAATAATATTTTATATCATTATATTTATTTTTATCCTTAATATATATATTTTATCATTAATTTATTTTGATCATTAATATTTATTTCTATCATCTTATTAATATGTATCCTTCTTATTTTATGCTTTATCATTAATATATATTTTTACTCATTACTAATATTTTTTGATCATTACATTTATTTTTATCATTAATACTATTTGTAATCATTAATAATGATTTCTATCATTAATATATATTGTTTATCATTAATATATATTTTTTATCATTATATATTATTTTTATATCATCAATATTTAGTTTTTATCATTAATATATATTTTTATATCATTATATATATTTTTATCACCAAATATTTATTTTTAATCATTATATTTAATTTTTATCACCAAGATTTATTTTATTATCATCAATATTTATTTTTATCACTAAGCTTTATTTTCATCATTAATATCTATATTTTTATCATGAATAGATATTTTATCATGTATCAGATGATTTCTTTTTATCATTAATATATTAATTTTATCATTAATATTTATTTTCATCATCACATATCTTTTTATCATAATATATATTTTTATCATTAAGATTTATTTTTAGCATTAATAGTCTATTCTTATCATTAATATTTATTTTCATCATTAATATTATTTTTATCATTAATAATCTATATTTATCATCATTATATTTTTAATCATAATATAATTTTTATCATTAATATTTATTTTTCATCATTAATATATATATTTTCATCATCAATATTTTATTTTTATCATAATATATATAATTTTTATCATTAATCATTTATTTTCATCAGTCAACATTTATTTTCTATCAGTAATATTTATTTTTATCATTAATATATATCTATCATAATATATATTTTTATCATTAATATGTATTTTTATCATTAATATTTATTTTTATCATTAATATTTATTTTTATCACCAATATTTATTTTTATCATTAATATTTATTTTTATCACTAATATTTATTTTTATCATTAATATATATATTTTTATCATTAATATATATTTTTATCATTAATATTTATTTTTATCATTAATATTTATTTTTATCATTAATATATATTTTTATCATTAATATTTATTTTTATCATTAATATTTATTTTCATCATTAATATATATTTTTATCATTAATATATATTTTTATCATTAATATATATTTTTATCATTAATATTATTTTTATCATTATATTTATTTTTATCATTAATATTTATTTTTATCATTAATATATATTTTTTATCATTAATATTTATTTTTATCATTATACTTATTTTTATCATTAATATATTTTTTATCATTAATATAATTTATTTTTATCACTAATATTTATTTTTATCATTATATATATTTTTATCATTAATATATATTTTTATCATTAATATATATTTTTATCATTAATATTATTTTTATCATTAATATATATTTTTATCATTAATATTTATTTTTATCATTAATATTTATTTTTTATCATTAATATATATTTTTATCATTAATATATATTTTTATCATTAATATATATTTTTTCATTAACATTTATTTTTATCATTAATACTTATTTTTATCATTATATATATTTTTATCATTAATATATATTTTTATCATTAATATATATTTTTATCATTAATATATATTTTTATCATTAATATTTATTTTTATCATTAATATTTATTTTTATCATTAATATATATTTTTATCATTAATATTTATTTTTATCATTAATATTTATTTTATCATTAATATTTATTTTTATCATTAATATATATTTTTATCATTAATATATATTTTTTATCATTAATATATATTTTTATCATTAATATTTATTTTTATCATTATATTTATTTTTATCACCAATATTTATTTTTATCATTAATATTTATTTTTATCATAATATTTATTTTTATCATTAATATATATTTTTATCATTAATATATATTTTTATCATTAATATTTATTTTTATCATTAATATTTATTTTTATCATTAATATATATTTTTATCATTAATATTTATTTTTATCATTAATATTTATTTTCATCATTAATATATATTTTATCATTAATATATATTTTATCATTAATATATATTTTTATCATTAATATTTATTTTTATCATTATATTTATTTTTATCATTAATATTTATTTTTATCATTAATATATATTTTTATCATTAATATTTATTTTTATCATTAATACTTATTTTTATCATTAATATATATTTTTATCATTAATATAAATTTTTATCACTAATATTTATTTTTATCATTAATATATATTTTTATCATTAATATATATTTTTATCATTAATATATATTTTTATCATTAATACTTATTTTTATCATTAATATATATTTTTATCATTAATATTTATTTTTATCATTAATATTTATTTTTATCATTAATATATATTTTTATCATTAATATATATTTTTATCATTAATATATATTTTTATCATTAACATTTATTTTTATCATTAATACTTATTTTTATCATTAATATATATTTTTATCATTAATATATATTTTTATCATTAATATATATTTTTATCATTAATATTTATTTTTATCATCAATATTTATTTTTATCATTAATATATATTTTTATCATTAATATATATTTTTATCATTAATATTTATTTTTATCATCAATATTTATTTTTACCATTAATATATATTTTTATCACCAATATTTATTTTTATCATTAATATTTATTTTTATCACCAATATTTATTTTTATCATTAATATTTATTTTTATCACTAATATTTATTTTTATCATTAATATATATTTTTATCATTAATATATATTTTTATCATTAATATTTATTTTTAATATTAATATTTATTTTTTATCATTAATATATATTTTTATCATTAATATATATTTTTATCACTAATATTTATTTTTATCATTAATATTTATTTTTATCATTAATATATATTTTTATCATTAATATATATTTTTATCACTAATATTTATTTTTATCATTAATATATATTTTTATCATTAATATTTATTTTTATCATTAATATTTATTTTTTATCATTAATATATATTTTTATCATTAATATATATTTTTATCATTAATATTTATTTTTATCATTAATACTTATTTTTATCATTAATATATATTTTTATCATTAATATTTATTTTTATCATTAATATTTATTTTTTATCATTAATATATATTTTTACAATTAATATATATTTTTATCATTAATATATATTTTTATCATTAATATATATTTTTATCATTAATATATATTTTTATCACTAATATTTATTTTTATCATTAATATATATTTTTATCATAAATATTTATTTTTATCATTAATATTTATTTTTTATCATTAATATATATTTTTATCATTAATATATATTTTTATCATTAATATTTATTTTTTATCATTAATACTTATTTTTATCATTAATATATATTTTTATCATTAATATATATTTTTATCATTAATATTTATTTTTTATCATTAATATATATTTTTATCATTAATATATATTTTTATCATTAATATATATTTTTATCATAATATTTATTTTTATCATTAATATTTATTTTTTATCATTAATATATATTTTTATCATTAATATATATTTTTATCATTACATTTATTTTTATCATTAATACTTATTTTTATCATTAATATATATTTTTATCATTAATATATATTTTTATCATTAATATATATTTTTATCATTAATATTTATTTTTATCATTATTATTTATTTTTATCATTAATATTTATTTTTATCATTAATATATATTTTTATCATTAATATTTATTTTTATCATTAATATATATTTTTATCATTAATATTTATTTTTATCATTAATATTTATTTTTTATCATTAATATATATTTTTATCATTAATATATATTTTTATCATTAATATATATTTTTATCATTAACATTTATTTTTATCATTAATACTTATTTTTATCATTAATATATATTTTTATCATTAATATATATTTTTATCATTAATATATATTTTTATCATTAATATTTATTTTTATCATCAATATTTATTTTTATCATTAATATATATTTTTATCATTAATATATATTTTTATCACCAATATTTATTTTTATCATTAATATTTATTTTTATCACCAATATTTATTTTTATCATTAATATTTATTTTTATCACTAATATTTATTTTTATCATTAATATATATTTTTATCATTAATATATATTTTTATCATTAATATTTATTTTATCATTAATATTTATTTTTATCATTAATATTTATTTTTATCATTAATATTTATTTTTATCATTAATATATATTTTTATCATTAATATTTATTTTTATCATTAATATATATTCTTATCATTAATATTTATTTTTATCATTAATATTTATTTTTATCATTAATATATATTTTTATCATTAATATATATTTTTATCATTAATATATATTTTTATCATTAATATTTATTTTTATCATTAATATTTATTTTTATCATTAATATTTATTTTTATCATTAATATATATTTTTATCATTAATATTTATTTTTATCATTAATATTTATTTTTATCATTAATATTTATTTTTATCATTAATATTTATTTTTATCATTAATATTTATTTTTATCATTAATATTTATTTTTATCATTAATATTTATTTTTATCATTAATATATATTTTTATCATTAATATTTATTTTTATCATTATTATTTATTTTTATCATTAATATTTATTTTTATCATTAATATATATTTTTATCATTAATATATATTTTTATCATTAATATATATTTTTATCATTAATATTTATTTTTATCATCAATATTTATTTTTATCATTAATATATATTTTTATCATTAATATATATTTTTATCACCAATATTTATTTTTATCATTAATATTTATTTTTATCACCAATATTTATTTTTATCATTAATATTTATTTTTATCACTAATATTTATTTTTATCATTAATATATATTTTTATCATTAATATATATTTTTATCATTAATATTTATTTTTATCATTAATATTTATTTTTATCATTAATATTTATTTTTATCATTAATATTTATTTTTATCATTAATATATATTTTTATCATTAATATTTATTTTTATCATTAATATATATTCTTATCATTAATATTTATTTTTATCATTAATATTTATTTTTATCATTAATATATATTTTTATCATTAATATATATTTTTATCATTAATATATATTTTTATCATTAATATTTATTTTTATCATTAATATTTATTTTTATCATTAATATTTATTTTTATCATTAATATTTATTTTTATCATTAATATATATTTTTATCATTAATATTTATTTTTATCATTAATATATATTTTTATCATTAATATTTATTTTTATCATTAATATATATTCTTATCATTAATATTTATTTTTATCATTAATATTTATTTTTATCATTAATATATATTTTTATCATTAATATATATTTTTATCATTAATATATATTTTTATCATTAATATTTATTTTCATCATTATTATTTATTTTTATCATTAATATATATTTTTATCATTAATATTTATTTTTATCATTAATATATATTTTTATCATTAATATTTATTTTTATCATTAATATTTATTTTTATCATTAATATTTATTTTTATCATTAATATTTATTATTATAATTATTAATATTTATTTACTCCAACAGCAACACTTCCTTAACATGTATTATTATTAATTTCAAAACCTTTAACTTCAATATAAGTTTTCGTGGATTTGTGATGAAAATGGATTCGTGAAATTTTTGGCCCGAAAATTTCCACCAGAATTTGAGTCCAAAATAGTTTAGTCATTTTACAAGTAAAGTATTAGTCCTACAACAAAGATGTATAGAAACAAAGTTGTTCAGCTTGACAAGTTCTATCTGATGGTGTCGTCCGTTTGTAAATTACTCTTGTGGTTTAGGAGAAAAATGTAATTAAGTAGAAGTTTCGTGTAAAATACAAATATATCAATATCTCCATTACTTACATTCCAATTACATTTCTAGTAAAGCTCAAAGGAACGGGCGTCTCCTGCTCTATATTTACTATTACGCATGTTTTGTACGTAAACCTCATACTTTTCGAGTTATTTTGAAAAACATGATTTCATGAAAAAAATCTAAGGTGACACCCTTGAAAATTTCGTGAAAAATTTCCACACCTCAGAATTTCATGAAAATTTGTACCTAAAGGTTTTCAGTCAAACTGAACACGAATCTGGACTCAGTTTCATCATTACTATAATATTAAACACTATATACGCATGTGTGATACGCCTAAAACTATTTATTCTCTCTATCTCTATCGCGCTCTCTCTCTCTCTCTCTCTCTCTCTCTCTCTCTCTCTCTCTCTCTCTCTCTCTCTCTCTATCTATCTCTCTCTCTCTCTCTCTCTCTCTCTCTCTCTCTCTCTCTCTCTCCAAACTCCTACAGCAAAATCATAATATTCTCCCCTCTTCCTCCTCCTCCTCCTCCTCCTCTGTGTCTTCCTTCTTAAATAGTCTTCAGTGGACCAATTAGCGCCAATATTTATTTTTATCATTAATATTTTTTTTTATCATTAATATTTATTTTTATCATTAATATTTATTTTTATCATTAATATTTATTTTTATCATTAATATATATTTTTATCATTAATATTTATTTTTATCATTAATATATATTTTTATCATTAATATTTATTTTTATCATTAATATATATTTTTATCATTAATATTTATTTTTATCATTAATATTTATTTTTATCATTAATATTTATTTTTATCATTAATATTTATTTTTATCATTAATATTTATTTTTATCATTAATATTTATTTTTATCATTAATATTTATTTTTATCATTAATATTTATTTTTATCATTAATACTTATTATTATAATTATTAATATTTATTTACTCCAACAGCAACACTTCCTTAACATGTATTATTATTAATTTCAAAACCTTTAACTTCAATATAAGTTTTCGTGGATTTGTGATGAAAATGGATTCGTGAAATTTTTGGCCCGAAGATTTCCACCAGAATTTGAGTCCAAAATAGTTTAGTCATTTTACAAGTAAAGTATTAGTCCTACAACAAAGATGTATAGAAACAAAGTTGTTCAGCTTGACAAGTTCTATCTGATGGCGTCGTCCGTTTGTAAATTCCTTTTTTGGTTTAGGAGAAAAATGTAATTAAGTAGAAGTTTCGTGTAAAATACAAATATATAAATATCTCCATTACTTACATTCCAATTACATTGTAGTAAAGCTCAAAGGAACGGGCGTCTCCTTCTTTATATTTACTATTACGTATGTTTTTTACGTAAACCTCATACTTTTCGAGTTATTTTGAAAAACATGATTTCATGAAAAAAATCTAAGGTGACACCCTTGAAAATTTCGTGAAAAATTTCCACACCTCAGAATTTCATGAAAATTTGTACCTAAAGGTTTTCAGTCAAACTGAACACGAATCTGGACTCAGTTTCATCATTACTATAATATTAAACACTATATACGCATGTGTGATACGCCTAAAACTATTTATTCTCTCTATTTATCTCTCTATCTCTATCGCGCTCTCTCTCTCTCTCTCTCTCTCTCTCTCTCTCTCTCTCCCTCTCTCCAAACCCCTACAGCAAAATCATAATATTCTCCTCCTCCTCTGTGTCTTCCTTCTTAAATAGTCTTCAGTGGACCAATTAGCGCCAATATTTATTTTTATCATTAATATTTATTTTTATCATTAATATTTATTTTTATCATTAATATTCATTTTTATCATTAATATTTATTTTTATCATTAATATATATTTTTATCATTAATATTTATTTTTATCATTAATATTTATTTTTATCATTAATATTTATTTTTATCATTATTTATTTTTACCATTAATATATATTTTTATCATTAATATTTATTTGTATCATTAATATTTATTTTTATCATTAATATTTATTTTTATCACTAATATTTATTTTTATCATTAATATATATTTTTATCATTAATATTTATTTTTATCATTAATATTTATTTTTATCATTAATATTTATTTTTATCATTAATATATATTTTTATCATTAATATATATTTTTATCATTAATATTTATTTTTATCATTAATATTTGTTTTTATCATTAATATATATTTTTATCATTAATATTTATTTTTATCATTAATATTTATTTTTATCATTAATATATATTTTTATCATTAATATATATTTTTATCATTAATATTTATTTTTATCATTAATATTTATTTTTATCATTAATATATATTTTTATCATTAATATATATTTTTATCATTAATATTTATTTTTATCATTAATATTTATTTTTATCATTAATATATATTTTTATCATTAATATTTATTTTTATCATTAATATTTATTTTCATCATTAATATTTATTTTTATCATTAATATATATTTTTATCATTAATATATATTTTTATCATTAATATATATTTTTATCATTAATATTTATTTTTATCATTAATATTTATTTTTATCACCAATATTTATTTTTATCATTAATATTTATTTTTATCACTAATATTTATTTTTATCATTAATATATATTTTTATCATTAATATATATTTTTATCATTAATATTTATTTTTATCATTAATATTTATTTTTATCATTAATATATATTTTTATCATTAATATTTATTTTTATCATTAATATTTATTTTCATCATTAATATATATTTTTATCATTAATATATATTTTTATCATTAATATATATTTTTATCATTAATATTTATTTTTATCATTATTATTTATTTTTATCATTAATATTTATTTTTATCATTAATATATATTTTTATCATTAATATTTATTTTTATCATTAATACTTATTTTTATCATTAATATATATTTTTATCATTAATATAAATTTTTATCACTAATATTTATTTTTATCATTAATATATATTTTTATCATTAATATATATTTTTATCATTAATATATATTTTTATCATTAATATTTATTTTTATCATTAATATATATTTTTATCATTAATATTTATTTTTATCATTAATATTTATTTTTTATCATTAATATATATTTTTATCATTAATATATATTTTTATCATTAATATATATTTTTATCATTAACATTTATTTTTATCATTAATACTTATTTTTATCATTAATATATATTTTTATCATTAATATATATTTTTATCATTAATATATATTTTTATCATTAATATTTATTTTTATCATCAATATTTATTTTTATCATTAATATATATTTTTATCATTAATATATATTTTTATCATTAATATTTATTTTTATCATCAATATTTATTTTTACCATTAATATATATTTTTATCACCAATATTTATTTTTATCATTAATATTTATTTTTATCACCAATATTTATTTTTATCATTAATATTTATTTTTATCACTAATATTTATTTTTATCATTAATATATATTTTTATCATTAATATATATTTTTATCATTAATATTTATTTTTAATATTAATATTTATTTTTTATCATTAATATATATTTTTATCATTAATATATATTTTTATCACTAATATTTATTTTTATCATTAATATTTATTTTTATCATTAATATATATTTTTATCATTAATATATATTTTTATCACTAATATTTATTTTTATCATTAATATATATTTTTATCATTAATATTTATTTTTATCATTAATATTTATTTTTTATCATTAATATATATTTTTATCATTAATATATATTTTTATCATTAATATTTATTTTTATCATTAATACTTATTTTTATCATTAATATATATTTTTATCATTAATATTTATTTTTATCATTAATATTTATTTTTTATCATTAATATATATTTTTACAATTAATATATATTTTTATCATTAATATATATTTTTATCATTAATATATATTTTTATCATTAATATATATTTTTATCACTAATATTTATTTTTATCATTAATATATATTTTTATCATAAATATTTATTTTTATCATTAATATTTATTTTTTATCATTAATATATATTTTTATCATTAATATATATTTTTATCATTAATATTTATTTTTTATCATTAATACTTATTTTTATCATTAATATATATTTTTATCATTAATATATATTTTTATCATTAATATTTATTTTTTATCATTAATATATATTTTTATCATTAATATATATTTTTATCATTAATATATATTTTTATCATAAATATTTATTTTTATCATTAATATTTATTTTTTATCATTAATATATATTTTTATCATTAATATATATTTTTATCATTAACATTTATTTTTATCATTAATACTTATTTTTATCATTAATATATATTTTTATCATTAATATATATTTTTATCATTAATATATATTTATATCATTAATATTTATTTTTATCATTATTATTTATTTTTATCATTAATATTTATTTTTATCATTAATATATATTTTTATCATTAATATTTATTTTTATCATTAATATATATTTTTATCATTAATATTTATTTTTATCATTAATATTTATTTTTTATCATTAATATATATTTTTATCATTAATATATATTTTTATCATTAATATATATTTTTATCATTAACATTTATTTTTATCATTAATACTTATTTTTATCATTAATATATATTTTTATCATTAATATATATTTTTATCATTAATATATATTTTTATCATTAATATTTATTTTTATCATCAATATTTATTTTTATCATTAATATATATTTTTATCATTAATATATATTTTTATCACCAATATTTATTTTTATCATTAATATTTATTTTTATCACCAATATTTATTTTTATCATTAATATTTATTTTTATCACTAATATTTATTTTTATCATTAATATATATTTTTATCATTAATATATATTTTTATCATTAATATTTATTTTTATCATTAATATTTATTTTTATCATTAATATTTATTTTTATCATTAATATTTATTTTTATCATTAATATATATTTTTATCATTAATATTTATTTTTATCATTAATATATATTCTTATCATTAATATTTATTTTTATCATTAATATTTATTTTTATCATTAATATATATTTTTATCATTAATATATATTTTTATCATTAATATATATTTTTATCATTAATATTTATTTTTATCATTAATATTTATTTTTATCATTAATATTTATTTTTATCATTAATATATATTTTTATCATTAATATTTATTTTTATCATTAATATTTATTTTTATCATTAATATTTATTTTTATCATTAATATTTATTTTTATCATTAATATTTATTTTTATCATTAATATTTATTTTTATCATTAATATTTATTTTTATCATTAATATATATTTTTATCATTAATATTTATTTTTATCATTATTATTTATTTTTATCATTAATATTTATTTTTATCATTAATATATATTTTTATCATTAATATATATTTTTATCATTAATATATATTTTTATCATTAATATTTATTTTTATCATCAATATTTATTTTTATCATTAATATATATTTTTATCATTAATATATATTTTTATCACCAATATTTATTTTTATCATTAATATTTATTTTTATCACCAATATTTATTTTTATCATTAATATTTATTTTTATCACTAATATTTATTTTTATCATTAATATATATTTTTATCATTAATATATATTTTTATCATTAATATTTATTTTTATCATTAATATTTATTTTTATCATTAATATTTATTTTTATCATTAATATTTATTTTTATCATTAATATATATTTTTATCATTAATATTTATTTTTATCATTAATATATATTCTTATCATTAATATTTATTTTTATCATTAATATTTATTTTTATCATTAATATATATTTTTATCATTAATATATATTTTTATCATTAATATATATTTTTATCATTAATATTTATTTTTATCATTAATATTTATTTTTATCATTAATATTTATTTTTATCATTAATATTTATTTTTATCATTAATATATATTTTTATCATTAATATTTATTTTTATCATTAATATATATTTTTATCATTAATATTTATTTTTATCATTAATATATATTCTTATCATTAATATTTATTTTTATCATTAATATTTATTTTTATCATTAATATATATTTTTATCATTAATATATATTTTTATCATTAATATATATTTTTATCATTAATATTTATTTTCATCATTATTATTTATTTTTATCATTAATATATATTTTTATCATTAATATTTATTTTTATCATTAATATATATTTTTATCATTAATATTTATTTTTATCATTAATATTTATTTTTATCATTAATATTTATTTTTATCATTAATATTTATTATTATAATTATTAATATTTATTTACTCCAACAGCAACACTTCCTTAACATGTATTATTATTAATTTCAAAACCTTTAACTTCAATATAAGTTTTCGTGGATTTGTGATGAAAATGGATTCGTGAAATTTTTGGCCCGAAAATTTCCACCAGAATTTGAGTCCAAAATAGTTTAGTCATTTTACAAGTAAAGTATTAGTCCTACAACAAAGATGTATAGAAACAAAGTTGTTCAGCTTGACAAGTTCTATCTGATGGTGTCGTCCGTTTGTAAATTACTCTTGTGGTTTAGGAGAAAAATGTAATTAAGTAGAAGTTTCGTGTAAAATACAAATATATCAATATCTCCATTACTTACATTCCAATTACATTTTAGTAAAGCTCAAAGGAACGGGCGTCTCCTGCTCTATATTTACTATTACGCATGTTTTGTACGTAAACCTCATACTTTTCGAGTTATTTTGAAAAACATGATTTCATGAAAAAAATCTAAGGTGACACCCTTGAAAATTTCGTGAAAAATTTCCACACCTCAGAATTTCATGAAAATTTGTACCTAAAGGTTTTCAGTCAAACTGAACACGAATCTGGACTCAGTTTCATCATTACTATAATATTAAACACTATATACGCATGTGTGATACGCCTAAAACTATTTATTCTCTCTATCTCTATCGCTCTCTCTCTCTCTCTCTCTCTCTCTCTCTCTCTCTCTCTCTCTCTCTCTCTCTCTCTCTCTCTCTCTCTCTCTCTCTCTCTCTCTCTCTCTCTCTCTCTCTATCTATCTCTCTCTCTCTCTCTCTCTCTCTCTCTCTCTCTCTCTCCAAACTCCTACAGCAAAATCATAATATTCTCCCCTCTTCCTCCTCCTCCTCCTCCTCCTCTGTGTCTTCCTTCTTAAATAGTCTTCAGTGGACCAATTAGCGCCAATATTTATTTTTATCATTAATATTTTTTTTTATCATTAATATTTATTTTTATCATTAATATTTATTTTTATCATTAATATTTATTTTTATCATTAATATATATTTTTATCATTAATATTTATTTTTATCATTAATATATATTTTTATCATTAATATTTATTTTTATCATTAATATTATTTTTATCATTAATATTTATTTTTATCATTAATATTTATTTTTATCATTAATATTTATTTTTATCATTAATATTTATTTTTATCATTAATATTTATTTTTATCATTAATATTTATTTTTATCATTAATATTTATTTTTATCATTAATATTTATTTTTATCATTAATACTTATTATTATAATTATTAATATTTATTTACTCCAACAGCAACACTTCCTTAACATGTATTATTATTAATTTCAAAACCTTTAACTTCAATATAAGTTTTCGTGGATTTG
>JAPQNM010000031.1:2947504-2970004 GCA_029783475.1 Metacarcinus magister
GCGTGTGTGGGTGTTTTTGTGTGTGTATGTGTGTTTTTGTGTGTGTATGTGATGTATGTGTGTGTGTTTTTGTGTGTGTTTGTGATGTAGTATGTGTGTGTGTGTGTGTGTGTGTGTTTGAATTGTGGTACAGCTACAACCACGTCATTATTATTATTATTATTATTATTATTATTATTTTCCTTCATCAAAATCATTATTATCCAGTCAAAAATCCATCATTATTATTATTATCTAACTCACAATCATCATTATCATTATTATTATTATTATTATTTAACTCAAAATTACGATTATCACTATTTATTCATTTTCCTTCATCAAAATTATGACTATACATTATCTTTTTTCACTAACTCAAAAATCATCATCATCATCATCATCTACGTACTTTCTCTAACTCAAAAAATCATCATCATCATCACCTACTTTCTCTAACTCAAAAAATCATCATCATCATCATATCATCATCCACGTACTTTCTCTAACTCAAAAAATCATCATCATCATCATCATCATCACGTACTTTCTCTAACTCAAAAAATCATCATCATCATCAGCATACTCAAACAATCATAATATTCTTCTACCACGCAAAAATCACTAAAAATCACCATTATTACATCTTACTCAAAACCATCATCATCATCATCATCAGCAATCACGCCCACGTACCTGCAGCTCCACGCCCGTCACGCCCTCCACCTCCGCCTGCGCCAACACCCGTCTCTTCTGCAGTACAGTTGAGTGTAAGCGGCCCAGGGTGTTGCCTAATGTGGGGTCAAGGGCCGCTACATCACCTAGCCCTAATGACCATTCCTCACTAAGCAGCCACTTGTACACACACTCGTGGAGGCCGAGATCGAGCTGGGGGGGCGGGGGAGGGGTGGAGAGAAGGGGGGGGAGGTGGAGAGAGGGAGAGAGGAGGGAGAGGAGAGATGAGATGGTTAGGTTTGGTTAGGTAAGGGAAGGGAAGGTAAGGTTAGGTAAGGTTAGGTAAGGTTAGGTAAGGTAGGAAGGAAGGATGGATGGAATTGGAGGAGAAGGAAGAGGAGGAGAGAGAGAAAGGGAAGGGGAGGGATGGAGGAAAGGTAAAGGGAGGGATGGAGGGAAGAGAAGAGAGAAAAACCCAAGATTAACACACATAATAATTCACCGACAAATTCAAAACACATTTATATATTTCACAAAAAAACACACATACACCGCTCCCACGTACACACACATACGTACACACGCGCACACACTTACCATCCTTGAATCCATGACTGCCTTCGCCATAAACTTGCCCAGAAATTTAAACTTTGTCCTCAGTTTCGTCATAAAAGCATTCTTCATATTCCTCTGAACTGGCATAGGATACAAACCGCTACTTGCATCTATATACTGAACCATCTTATCCTGAGCCCTGTGGTGGTGGTGGTGGTGGTGATGGTGGTGGTGGTGGTGGTGGTGTCTCCGGGGATGTGGGTGTGGGTGTGGGGGGTCTGGAGGGATAGCAGCCGGTACAGAGACCATATTACCCCGCCACAAATCAAGTTCGGCTTTTTGCAGCTCACGGGAGACTAGCGCGTAAAATTCAAGTGTGGGGCCCAGACCTGTCCCGACCTCGTTTTCATATTGTATCTCCAACACCGCTCTGGATGATGCTAGCTCCTCCATGACGGCCTCGGCTTGTCGGAGAATATCCTCGCGTGATACGGTTCTTTTTCGTTTTTCTAGTCTAGGGGTTACGCGCTCACTGCTGTCGACTCCGCTTAGTTCAGGCGATGAGTCCAGGAGGCGTTGCAAGGCTCGGTCCCGGTCGAAGGATACAGCGTAGAATAGGAGTTGTCGTGTTTCGAAGGGGAACAGGAACGGACTGGGGTAGCGAGAGAGAGAGAGAGTTTAGGTTAGTTTAGGTTAGGTAGGTTAGGTTAGAGAGAGAGATATGTATTTATTGTTATATATTGACATGTATATTATATCTACACACACACATACACACACATATATACACACACACACCCCCCAACCCCCACACATCCCCAAAACTCTGCCCCCATCCCCCAAACATTAAATTTCAACCCTACACAAACACACCCACACACATACCCCTACCCAAACACCCCTTCCCTACCCCCATACCCCAACACCCACGGCCCCCAACACACACACACACCCTCCCCCTACCCCCCCCAGAAACTCACCACGCATAGGCCACCTGCGGCAGCCACGACGGAACATTCCCAGTCATTATCACCAGTGGATCTTGCAACTGACGATTGGCTTTGGCTGTCAGCTTGAGGTTAGTGAAGTCAGCTGTGGGTAGGGGGGGCGGGTAGCGGGCAGGCGGGTATAGGGAGCCGTAGTGCCTGTTTAGGGAGTGTAGGACGCGTAGGAGTGCCAGGACTTCTAAGCTTGGGTCTCCTACGGTTACGCTGGCGGGCAGGGCTGGGTTGAGGTGGTGTTCGAGAATGGTCATGCCTGTTCCTCCGCCTACAATGCTGCCGTCTGGAGGGAGGGAGAGAAGGGGGGGGAGAGGGAGAGAGAGAGGGAGAGGGAGGGTAGGAGGGAAGGAGAGAGAGAGGAAAGGTTAAATAACATTATATAAATCACATATTATTGAATCACAGGAAGATATATATACAGAGAGAGAGAGAGAGAGAGAGAGAGAGAGAGAGAGAGAGAGAGAGAGAGAGAGAGAGAGAGAGAGAGAGAGAGAATATTACCTCCTACTAGTGCTCCAGCCTTCTTCTTGGGACTCGTTTTAGAGCTGCCAGTCTTCCCCTTCCTGCCTCCTGTTGTCCTGGGCTGCTCCTCCTCTTGTACCGGGCTGGGGGGGGGCGGGGGGAGGAGGAGGAGGAGGAGGAGGAGGAGGAGGAGGAGGAGGAGGAGGAGGAGGAGGAGGAGGAGGAGGAGGAGGAGGAGGAGGGAGGAGGAGGAGGAGGAGGAGGAAGAGGATGTTTAAATAATGTATATATATTTTCATAACTGTAAATAAAATAATAATAATAATAATAATAATAAAAACACACATATACATATACATACAATAGCAGTACACACACACACACACATACATACACACTGGCAGTACACACACACATACACACACATACAGGCAGCACACATACACACACACACACGTACACGCACACACACACACTTACCGATAATAATAATAATAATAATAACCAGTATCCATATCAACTTCAGAATTCGATATATACACGTACAACACACACACACACACACACACACACACACACACACACACACACACATACCGGTAATATATAGTATGGGTCTGCAGCCAGATAGCCGAGTGAGAGACCGGCGTTTCAGTATCAGTATCGACCTCTGAGTTTGCTGCGTCTGTGGGTGTGGAGTACTGTCGGATAGCTTGGTACACCGTCATGTTGTACGGCAGAACGGACTCACCAATCAGGAACTGTAGCTTGTGGCTGGATGAGCTTTGGTTGACTGACACGGCGGCCTAGGGTGGGGGGGGGTGGTGGGGGAGGAGGTAGAGGAGGAGGAGGAGGAGGAGGAGGAGGAGGAGGAGGAGGAGGAGGAGGAGGAGGAGGAGGAGGAGGAGGAGGAGTATAGGTGAAAAAGTAGTAGTAGTAGTAGTAGTAGTAGTAGTAGTAGTAGTAGTAGTAGTGATGGTTGTAAGATTAGGAGGAGGAAGACAGTTGGAGGAGGAGGAGGAGGTATAGGAGGAGGAGGAGGAGGAGGAGGAGGAGGAGGAGTATAGGTGAAAAAGTAGTAGTAATGGTTGTAAGATTAGGAGGAGGAAGACAGTTAGAGGAGGAGGAGGAGGTATAGGAGGTGGAGGAGGAGGAGGAGGAGGAGGAGGAGGAGGAGGAGGAGAGAGAAATATTAGATGATTTCATTTTATTATTTTTTTCTAACACACAAATTTCAACACACACACACACACACAAACACACACACACACAAAAACACACACACACACACACATACACACACACACACACACCCACAAAAAACGCACACACACACACATACACACACACTTCAAATTCTAAACCCAAAAAAACACCAAAATTCACCCCCCAAAGAAAATTCCCCCCCCAGACCCCCCCCCGAAAAAAAAATTAACCGCAGCCAATCACCTACCAGCGTATCATCAATATCCTCATCCGAGTTATCTTCATCCGAGTTCTCTTCGTCCTCGTCTCTGAGCCTGCCGTAGCCTCGGATGACTAGGTACCGCTCCACCGCCTGGACAAGCGCGAGAGGGTCGACTTTTACCGGTCCGCCCCGCCACTGCCTCAGCCGGGTGCAGTCCGGATGGCGCTGCAGGTTACACTGTAGGCGGATGAAGGGTGGGTGTAGGGTGGATGTAGGCCGGATGAGTCACACACACACATACGTACACACGCACACACACGCGATCTATCTCCGTTCTCTATCAAACAATCAATATTTCTTCCGTATCTCTCTCGTAAACACACACAGACACCTACCCATCTCTCACGTACACACCACGCGCACGCACACACACGTACACACCTTCAGCTGATGGGTATTGAAGAACTTAATGGCAGATGTTGACGTGCCTCTCCCAGCCCCGGGCAGAGCAGTGCCCGGCAAGTCGTGAACTTTAACGGGAAATTGTTCCAGTTGATTCACACATCCGTTCAGCTTCGTAACCAGACCACTGAACAAGGTGATGTGCCCCAGATCAGCTGTACCCACGCTCAGGGCATTCAACTGTAAGGGGGGGAGAGGGGGAGGTAATGGGGGGGGGTGTTTACATGGGGTGAGATAAATAGGTGCGTTTGTGTATGGGTGAAATATGTGTTTAAGCCGTTTAGCTGTAATGGGTGAGGTAGGTGGGTGTGTCTGTCTCTCTCTCTCTCTCTCTCTCTCTCTCTCTCTCTCTCTCTCTCTCTCTCTCTCTCTCTCTCTCTCTCTCTCTCTCTCTCTCTCTCTCTCTTTCTCTCCTTACCGGGCAGCCGAGGAAAACGTGAAGAAAATTCCTTAATCTTAGTGTCCTCAGAGTGACCCCAATACAGCTTCCGGTCGCCCCGCCGTTCTCGGAGGATGCCCCGAGGTTTGGCCCCAGGTGGTGTGATGCCCCGAGGTGGTGTGGTGCCCCGAGGTTCGCCCCGTCGTGGGTATCCGGGGCAGTGAGGTAGGAGAGGAGACAGCGTACGAGGCCCGAGTGGATAACTTCGAAGGGACTGATGTCACTATCTGTCACTATACTGCTAACCTCACGCAGGGCTGACACGGCCTGGCTGGGCTGTGGGGGGAGGTGGGGTTATTGGGGGGTGTGGGGGGTGAATTGGGGGGGTGTTGGGGGTGATTGGGGGTGTGTGGGGGGTTGGGGAAGGTTATTTAGGGGTTTGTATGGGGAGATAAGGGTGAATTTGGGTCTGTTGAGGTTAGGGAAGGTTATCTGGGGTGTGTTTGGGGTGTGTTTGGGTGTGTTTGGGGTGTGTTGGGGTGTGTTGGGGGTTGGGGAAGGCTTGGGGAGGTTAGTGTGGGGTTTGTATGGGGTTGGGGAAGGTTATTTGGGGTGTATTTGGGGTCTGTTAGGGATATTTGGGTTGTAGATATATACTCACAAATCTAATCTCTCTCTACCCTTCTCTCCTCTTCCCTTCCCTCCCTTCTCTCTCCCTCCTCCCCTTCCCTCCTGCCTCACCTCCTGTTCCAGCTGTTGTGTGGCAGCAATGAGGCGGTTCAGCACAGTGAGGGCTGGGTGTGCCGGGCCTTGCAGCTGTGTGGTGAAGTACTGCTGGTTCAAACGCACCGCTTGTTCACGGATCCACACACGCACCACCTCCTTGCTGTTAGTGGTGGTGCTGCTGCTGCTGCTGCTGCTAGGACCGCCCCCCCCGCTGCTGCTGCTACTGCTGCTGCTACTACTGCTGCTGCTGCTGCTGCTACTGCTACCCACGGTCTTATCCTAGCAGGGAGTAGCGGCAGATTGGTATTAATATGGGTTTAATAGAGAATTTTAGTTATATAAACGTATATATATATTTAATTAGGTTAGGTTAGGTTAGGTTAGGTAAGGTTAGGTAAGGTTAGGTTAGGTAAGGTTAGGTTAGGTTTAAGTTAGGTTAGGTTAGGTTAGGTTAGGATAGGTTTAGGTTAGGTTAGGTTAGGTTAGGTTAGGTAAGGTAAGGTAAGGTTAGGTTAGGTTAGGTTAGGATAGGTTTAAGTTAGGTTGAGTTTAGATTAGATTAGGTTAGGTTAGGTTAGGTTAGGTTAGGATAGGATAGGTTTAGGTTAGGTTAAGTTAAGTTCCTCACCTTCCCGGCTGTGGTAGAGTCGTGTGAGGCTGCGGTAGTAGTAGTGGAGTTACACCTCCCCCACCGCGACGGGTTGAGGTTAGCTAAGAACGACCCCTTACTCCCTCCCCCCCCACTTCCACCACCACCACCCCCACCCGCTGCCGTGGTGGGGGTGGTGGTGGTGGTAGTGGTGGTGGAGGCAGTGGTGGTGGTGGTGGTGGTTGTGGTGGAGGTGGTGGTGGTGGTGTGGTGGGGGGTGAGGTTGGGACCGGCTACTAGCTTGGTCCGGCTGGCCATACCCCGCCATGTCTCCCTACCCCCCCCCAGCCCTGCGTCTGGGGGGAAGGGGGAAGGGTTAATAATGATGATGATGATGATGATGATGATAAATAAATAATTGAACAGCACACAGCATCACAGCATCACAGCACACAGCAAAACCAGACTCACTTTTCATGAAGAATTCACTGAACGACGACGAGGAGGAGGAAGCGGCAGCCCCAGAATTAGCTTCATCCTGCCTGGTTTTCCTCCAAGGGCCAGTCCGCAAACGTGCCGTCCTCTTCCTCTTCAAAACATCATATAACCTCATCTGCGAAGGGCTATGACCCCTATCCTCCTCCTGGCCTGGGGTCGGGGCTGAGAGGGTTAAAGGAGCAGCCGCCACATCTAAACAGTTACCGTTAAACGCACGCCCGGTTAATAAGGGGCTGGAGACGTTTCCTCCGGCCCGTGCCACCCCCATAGATAACTCGGGGCTGCTCCAACGTGCGGTAGGTGCCCCCAGCGTCGCCTCCGGGTCGCAGAGACGTTTGATCTGGTGCATGACCCCCTCCCGACGGAAATAGACAGCAAATATTTCGGGTAGTTTGGCCATTAATATCTCTGCCATTTGCACGGCGCCAACGATAATTTTCAGGTCGAGGGAAGATAGCATTGTGGCGAGGTGGGAAGACACACTCTGGGGGGGGGAGAGGGAGAGAGAGAAGGGTTACAAGAAGAAGAAGAGGAAGAAGGAGAGAGGGTTTGAGAGATATATATATAGAGATAGATAGATAGAGAGAGAATGTGAGATATTTATAAAGAGAGAGAGAGAGAGGTAGGTAGAATAAGAACAAGAGAGAGAGAGAGAGAGAGAGAGAGAGAGAGAGAGAGAGAGAGAGAGAGAGAGAGAGAGATATATATAAAAAGAGATAGAGAGAGAGAGAGAGAGAAAATCTAATTGACTTAAAAATACGAAAAGAGAGAGAGAGAGAAAGAAAGAAAGAAAGAGAGAGAGAGAGAGAACAAAAGTGAGCTATCTCTAAAACTCACTTGGCTTTTCAGGACTTGTTTGAGCAGCTCTGGGCTCGAGAACTGGACCATTCTCAGCAGGGCACGTAGGCATTTGTAGCGCACGGCCGGGCCAGCGGAGGAGCTGTACACCTCATATAGTAGGCTAAACAGGGAGCGAATCAGGGTCGAGGCCAAGTCAGAGTCCTCCTGCAGGCACTGGGCACGCGCATCTGTAGTCTGGGGGGGGTAGGGGAAGGTTAGGTTAGGTTAGGTTGTGTTTATGTTAGGTTTGGTTAGGTTAGGTTAGGTAAGGTTAGGTTAGGTTAGGTTAGGTTAGGTTAGGTTAGGTTAGGTTAGGTAAGGTTAGGTACGGTTAGGTTAGGTTAGGTTAGGTTAGGTTAGGTTAGGTTAGGTATGGTTAGGTATGGTTAGGTTAGGTATGGTAGGTTAGGTTAGGTAAGGTTAGGTTAGGTTAGGTTAGGTAAGGTGGGTTGGGTTGGGTTGGGTTGGGTTAGGTAAGGTAAGGTTAGGTTAGGTTAGGTATGGTAAGGTTAGGTTAGGTTTAGGTTAGGTTAGGTTAGGTTAGGTATGGTTAGGTTAGGTATGGTTAGGTTAGGTTAGGTTAGGTTAGGTTAGGTTAGGTAAGGTAAGGTAAGGTAAGGTTAGGTAAGGTTAGGTAAGGTAGGTTAGGTTAGGTTAGGTTAGGTTAGGCAGTGGGAGAGAGAGAGAGACAGCAAGGAAGGAAGGGAAGAAATGATAGACAGAAATATCCTCCTCGTTCTCCTCTTCCTCCTCCTCCAACACCACTACCTCATCCTCTCTCTCCTCCTCCACCTCCTCCTACTCCTACACCTCCACCTCTCCCTCCTCCTCTTCCTCTCTTCCTCCTCCTCTTACCTGAGTCGTAGCTAGGACAATGCCGCCCGCCAGGTTAGCCGGCACCAATCTGCGCTGCACGGCCCTCATGGTGCCGGAGTTGTCATCAATTTGCTGCATTGAGTGAAAGTCTATGGTGTAAGACGACCCTTGGATGCACAAGCTCACCTCATCTTCCCCGGACTGGTGGGAGTGCTGGAGGAAGATGGACGGTGTTAAGGGAGAGTGAGGAGAGAGAGGCGAGTGTGTATAGCTAATCTCATCTTCCCTGGGCTGGTGGGAGTGCTGGAGGAAGATGGACGGTGTTAAGAGGGAGTGAGGAGAGAGAGGCGAGTGTATGTAGCTAACCTCATCTTCCTGGGAGTGCTGGAGGAAGATGGACCGTGTTAAGAGGGAGTGAGGGAGAGAGGAGAGTGTATGTATAGCTAGCTAACCTCATCTTCCTGGGAGTGCTGGAGGAAGATGGACGGTGTTAAGAGGGAGGGAGAGAGAGATTTAGAGAGTAAGAGAGAGGGAGAGAGAGAGCGCTTTCTAATCTAACATAACTATCAATACCTCCTCCTCCTCCTACCTCTCCTCCTCCTCCTACCTCCTCCTCTAACCTTACCTACATTCACCCACCACCCTTCCTTGCCCCATTTCACCCGCCCTTCACCCACCTCAATGATCCGGGAGTCACTGGGGGAGTAATTGAGCCAAGTAGTCCTGTCCACCTGCCACTGCCATGTAACAGTGTCTTGGGCAGTGCCGGGTGGGCGTTGTAGTGCCCCATCGATAGCAAATATTCCATCGCTGGGCAGCATTGGCATAAGCTCGCCGATCAAACAGGTAATTTCGTAGAGTTCTTGTGGACTGCGCGATACTAACTCAACCTGTGGGGGGTTTGGGGGTGTTTTTGAGTATAGGGGGAGGGGGAGGTGTGTGTGTGTGTGTGCTATTTCTAGACACACACACACGCACACGTACACGGACATACGCACATATCTCTGTCTGCTGGGAGGATAGAACAAGACCAAATAATGCAATTTTCACGCACACAAACCCATATCAGATTATCAAACCGTACACACACACGTACACACACACACACACACGTACACACACACACACACGTACACACACACACACACACGCACACACAGGTACGCGCACACACCCACCTGTTCCCCCGGAGGTTCAGTGGAGGCAGTGAGGAGGTAGCAGAGAGTGTGGGCAATGTTGTTCTTGAGCAGCTCTACGGCCAGCTGCGGACAGTTGCTGCACATCAGAGACAGCATCCGCACCACCATGATGAATGTGCCGCTGCTCAACACTGGGGGCGACATCACGAGCTATGGGGGGGAGGGGTAGGGAGGGGTAGAGGGAGAGTTAGGTTAGGTTAGGTTAGTGTATGTGTCTTAGAGAGAGGGAAAGGCTTTATTATCTCCTTATCTTTATGTATTTATTTTTATTTTCTCTCTCTCTGCCTCTCTCTCTCTCTCTCACACATACACATACACACATACACACACACACACACACCCATACACACACACACACACACCACACACACACACACACACCCACCCACACACACACACACACACGCACACGTACCAGTTGCTGTGTGTTTGAGAGGAGGTTATGGCCGGCAATTTCCCTCAGTCTGTTGGGATCGTTTTGAAAGCAGTCTACCAAGCGGCTGTATGCTAGGCAGACACTCTCAACACACTTCTTGTCTCCCTGTCAAGTTATAGTGGTAGTTATAGTAGTGGTAGTAGTAGTAGTAGTAGTAGTAGGAGTAGTAGTGGTGGTGGTAGTAGTAGTAGGAGTAGGAGTAGTAGTAGTAGAAGTATTATTATTATTATTATTATTAGTAGTAGTAGTAGTAGTAGGGGTAGTGGTAGTGGTAGTGGTAGTGGTAGTAGTAGTAGTAGTAGTAGTAGTAGTAGTAGTAGTAGTGGTGGTGGTTGTAGTAGTAGGAGTAGGAGGAGTAGTAGTAGAAGTATTATTATTATTATTATTATTATTATTAGTAGTAGTAGTAGTAGTAGTAGTAATAATATCTTTCACACACACACACACACACACAAAACCTTAACTTAACATTATCCTAACACACACACACACCCAAAAAACACACATAAACACACATACACACACCCAAACACACACTATATTTCACCACCAAACAAACTGAACACACCACCACACTACACACCACCACCACACCACCACACCTCACCATCATCCTTACCTGTGAAGTCAGCCTTGATGAGAGCAGAGTCAGTGAGTCGGCTATGAAGTGAAATTCGTCTGGGGTGAGATTTTGACAGCAGTTAGCGGTGATGCTGAGTGCCGCTCGTTGGGCCCCGGTAGAGAAGAAGTCAATGTACATGAGGCAGGCTGCTACGCCGTTCTGGGGGGGGGGAGGGTGTGTTAGTATGTGTGTGTGTTAGGGGGGAGGGGAGGGAGAGGGGTGGGGATGTGGGTTAGAGAGGGATATATATTGATGTGTTTGTGTGTTGAATTATGTGTTTCTCTCTCTCTCCCTCGCTCTCTCTCTCTCTCTATTTTGTTATGTGGTTCTAAAGAGTATTAATATATCTAGTTCTCTCTCTCTCACACACTCTTTATTCCTCTCTCTCTCTCTCTCTCTCTCTTTGCGGTTTGAAAGTATATGAACAGAACTTTTATATCTCTCTCTCTCTTCCTCACACACACTAGCTCTCTCTCTCTCTCCCCTACCCACCCACACACACACACAGTCTCTCTATCTACCCTACACACACACACACACCCACACACACACACACACACACACTCACAGCCTGCAGTATAGCCTTGGAGTGCTTTCTAGACAGCATATCAAGAGCTGTGAGTGACTGTTCCGCCACATCCATGCACTGAATAACTTGTAGCTTTTCTAAGAACACTGGTATTGCATCCACCACAACAGCCGATGACCTTGGTAGAGCCTCCATCATGTAGGTCAAGGCCCGGCACGCATGGTTCATCTGGGGGCGGGTGAATGGCGGGTGAGTCGGCGGGTGAATGAGCGAAAAAGTGGAAAGATTGTGAGGTTAAATGTTGTTAATTTTTAGATATATGAACACACACACACGTATATATCTTTTATTTATACAGTCACTGGGCAACTTACGCACACACACACGTACACACACGCCCCCACACTTACCATATCAAAATTGTGTTCCATTCTGAGCAGGTTAATGAGAGCCGGTGTCACCTGTTTGATGGGGAAGCCAGCTAACGTGTCTTCGTTCCCCATCACCAGTAGCTGACACATCTCTATCACCGCTTGTAGCTGTTCACTCTCCTCCCCATTGGCTTGTAGGCCCACTAACAGCTGCTGGGCCTTGGAACCTGCGTGTGGGGGTGCCGTTTGGGTGAGTTTGTGGGGGGGTAATGTGGTATTATTACACATAAACACATATACACACAGACTGGGCCCTTGGAGATGCTGTTTGGGTGAGTTTGTGGGGCTAAACGCGACATTATTACACATATACACACAAACTGGGTCCTGGAGCTGCCGTTTGTGTGTGTTTGTGGGGCGGAACGCGATATTATTATACACAAACACACATACACACATACTGGGCCCTGGAGATGCTGTTTGTGTGTGTTTGTGACCTGAAACGCATGTATACGAACACACAAACAGCTGCTAGGTCTTGGATATCCTGTTTGGGTGAGTTTGTGAGGCCGAAATGCGATTTTAAAACATATATGATAGACAAATGCACATAAACGCACATATATACGTTTTAGAAATACTGTTTGTGTGAGTTTGTTATATATATGATAAAACTAGACGTACACAAACGCACACACATGTATACGTTTGTAAATACCGTTTTTGAGTGAAGTTTAATATCTAGAAATGCAATATTATTAAAAACAGGAATATTTATAAAAAACAGGAATATTTATAAAAAACAGGAATATTTATGAAAAACAGGAATATTTATAAAAAACAGGAATATTTATAAAAAACAGGAATATTTATAAAAAACAGGAATATTTATAAAAAACAAAAATATTTATAAAAAACAAAAATATTTATAAAAAACAAAAATATTAAAAAAACAGGAATATTTATAAACACACACCCACACACCCCCCACCCACACACACCCACACTTACTGATAGAGGATGACACAGATCGATGCAGGATGTGTTGCATGCGCGGGCCCAACGCTCCGAACAGGCTAGGAGGTAACCCGCGGGAGGCTAACAGTGTCTCCAGCCGCCCCATTTCGTTCTCTTCACTTTCACTATCGGTCGGGGCACCAACCAGGCCAGTAATACCCCCGGCTAGCCCCCCCCCACTGGCCCCGCTGCTGGTACCGCCCATAGCTGTAATGGGGTGGGGTTAAGGTAAGATTATATGGGGTTATATAGGGATGCAGACATACGACATACGCGTACATGCATACTTGATAGAAATTTTGAGGTTGTGGTCTTGTAAGGGTTGTTTGTTAGATGTACACGCGCACACACACGCACATACACCCCCATACACACATAGCCAGTCAAACACCCCCAAACACACTCAAACACCCCCAAACACACTCAAACACCCCCAAACACACTCAAAACACACTTTCACCCACTAAATCACCCCAAACACACCCCCCACCAAACACACCCAAACACACTCAAACACCCCCAAACACACTCAAAATCACACACATACCCCCTCAAACACCCCCAAACACACTCAAACACCCCTAAACACACTCAAAACACCCATTCACCCACACAACCACACCCAACACGCCCCCAATCACACCCACACCCCCAAGCAAACACCCCCAAACACCCCAAACACAACTCCGGGTGACGGCTACTCACAGGGGTCTCTTTGGGTGAGAGAAAGCCAATGCCACCCACCTCCAAATGTGGCCAGTGGTGTAGAGGGGAGGAGGCCGGAGGTGGTGGAGGTGGAGGGGGCAGTGTGGAGTGTGGTGGAGGAGGCGGTGGGGGGCGGGGGAGGTACTGTGGTAGCTGTGGTAGTGGACTGCGGGGGTGGGGGAGGAGGTGCCCCGGAGGATGGACCCCCGTCGTGCCCCGCTCCCCCCCCAGAGTGTGGGCCAGACATCCCCCCAGACCCCGTGCCCAGACCCACCTTGGCACAGCCTCGGGCAGAGTGCTGGCTGCGGGGCGGGCATGGCGGGCAAGGCGGGGCATAGCAAGGCGGGCATGGGAAGGCGGGGCAAGGCGGGGCAGGGCAAGGAAAAAATTTGTATTAGAAAAATTATTTGTTCGTCAATTATAACTTTACAATAAATAAATAAATAAATAAATAAATAAATATATATATGTTTATTTATATTCAAATGTTAAGATTTTTATATATATGAAAACAAACGTATATTTTGCTGTATGACATATATCTAAACACACACACACACACATAAACACACACACACACACACATCTATAACACACACACACACACACCCAAAACACACTCAAACACCCCCAAACACACCCCAAACACACAATACTCATCAAACACCCCCAAACACACTCAAAACACACCCAAACACCCCAAACTCCCCAAAACACACTCAAAACACACCCAAACACACCAAAACACACCCAAACACACCAATACTCCCCCCAAACACACTCAAACACCCCAATTCATCCCCAAACACACTCAAACACACCCAAACACACCAATACTCCCACAAACACACCCATTTCACCCCCAAACACACTCAAACACCCCAATACTCCCCACAAACACCCCAAACACACCCATTTCACCCCCAAACACACCAATACTCATCTAAACACCCCCAAACACACCAATACTCCCCACAAACACACCCATTTCACCCCCAAACACCCCAATACTCCCCACAAACACACTCAAACACACCCATTTCATCCCCAAACACACCAATACTCCCCTCAAACACACCAATACTCCCCCAAACACACCCATTTCACCCCCAAACACACCCCCAACACCCCCAGACACACCTGCTGCTAGCACAGGACCCCGTGGTGTTGGTTTTGCTGCGGCTGTTCCGTTTGGAGGAAAGAGGAGACTTCTTCGCTCCGTGTGTTCTCTTCCAGCTCCCTGCGTGTGGAGAGAAGGAGAGAGAGAGGGGGGGAGAGAGAAAAGGGTTGGTTAGTTAGTCAGTGTGAGAGAGAGAGAATTGGTGAGCGAGTGAGAGAAAATTAGATAAATAAATAAATAAATAAATAAAAACGAGTCAGTGAGAGAGAGAGAGAGAGAGAGAGAGAGAGAGAGAGAGAGAGAGAGAGAGAGAGAGAGATAAATGAAATGAAAAACAGGAAAAAAAAAATATATAAATAATAGAGAAAAATAGAGAGAAATAGAGCGAGTGAGCGAGCGAGAGAGCGAGAGAAAAAAAATAGAGCGAGAGAAAGAGAGAGAAAAATAGAGCGAGCCCACCCCCACACCCCCAAAAAAACCCCAAAAATATATATATCACCACACATTACGATATCCACACACACCCACCCACACACACACGCACACACACACACACCCACACGCCCACTCACCCACACTCTGCCTGGTGTCCCTGGCTTGGCTGGCAGCGCGTCGTGTGGTTGCTGCGGTGGATGTGGTGGGGGGCGGGGGGGCGGGGCTGGGTGCGGGGGGGGGGCGGGGCGTGGTCCTGGGATGTTCTTCGAGAGTCCCGAAGCCTACGGAAGGTGTCTGCCAGGAAGGCCACGCTAGGGGGCGACAGGGGGGGCGGCGGGGGGGGCACAGTGGGGGGCTGGAGGGGGGAGGGATGGAGGGAAGGGGGGGGAGGGAGAGAGAGGTTAGGTTAGGTTAGGTTAGTGAGTAAAGTGTAATAATGTAGTAATATTTATTTTTTTATTGATGTCAAGAAAAGGGGAAGTCCGTTAATGCAGATCCCTAGTCCGTTGTTTCCGATATACGATTATATAACGTACACAGACACACGTACATACACACACACACACACACTTACCTGCCCGTGATCAAGCAGTGAAGGCGTGAGTTGATTACTCCCTCCTCCACCTCCTCCTCCACCTCCACCTCCTCCTCCTCCTCCTCCTCCTCCACCTCCTCCTCCTCCACCCCCGTCAGTCAGTCTCAACCTGTTCCTCAGGGGGTAGGACTTGAGTATGCCGCCGCTGGGTGATTTTTCAGGGTCTGGGGGGGCGGGGGAAGAATGGGTGAAATTATCTGGGGGTGAAATATGGGGTGAAAATGATCTGGGGAGGTTAGAAAAATGGGTTGAAATTATTTGGGGCGGTTAGAAATGGGTGAAAAATGGGTGAAAATTATCTGGGGAGGTTAGAAATGGGTTTAAATTGTCTGGGGGGGCGGGGGAAGAATGGGTGAAATTATCTGGGGGTGAACTATGGGGTGAAAGTTATGGGGAGGTTAGAAAAATGGGTTAAAATTATTTGGGGCGGTTAGAAATGGGTGATAATAATGGGTTAAAATTCTCTGGGGGGTGAAATATTGGGTTAAAATTATCTGGGGGGGGTTAGAAATGGGTGATAATAAATGGGTTAAAATTAAATGGGTGACAAGAAATGGGTGACAATAAATGGGATGGTTAAAACATATATACAAATAATAATAATAATAATAATAATAATAATAATAATAATAATAATAATACATTAGTACTACCTTCTAAAGTTAGTAATAATAATAGTACTTAATATTTCTACTTAAATTAGTATTATATATATATAAGTAAGTAAGTTAATAATACAATACTTAATACTCTACTTATAATTAGTAGTAGTAATAGTAGTAATAGTAATAGTAGTAGTAGTAATAGTAATAGTAGTAGTAGTAATAGTAATAATAATAATAATAATAATAATAATAATAACAATACAATACAATACAATAATAATAATAATACAGCGTGTACATATAGAACCATGCGTGTGTGTGTGTGTGTGTGTACGTATATATGTGTGTGTGTATAACCAGACCCCAGTTCAACACCCAGTACATTCACAAACACCCCTACACACCCCAGTACATTATCACTCCCCCAGAAACACCCCTACACACCCCAGTTTCACCCCTACACACCCCAGTACTGCACCCCCCAGTAACACACACCCCCAGTTACACCCCTACACACCCCAGTACATTATCACTCCCCCAGTAACACCTCTAGACCCCAAATACACCCCAATTTCACCCCTACAGACCCCAAATACACCCCTACACACCCCAGTACATTCTCACTCCCCCAGTAACACCCTACACACCCCAGTAACACCCCTACAGACCTTCTCAACACCCCAGTACACAGTCTCACCCCCAGTAACACCCCACAGACCACTTACTACTAGATGCTGGGGGAGTAGGTTTAGCTGGGGGAGACCTACTGCTGGGCTGGGGTATTTTACTCTTGAATTGGCCTCTCTGGGGTAGTCTATGCCGGTCCTGGGGTATTTCGTAACTGTCCCCAGGTTGTGAGCCGTATTTGGGTACTTTCTCGGGGTATTTCCTGGGGTATTTCGTAACTGCCCCCAGGTTGTGAGCCGTATTGGGGTACTTTCTCGGGTATTTCCTGGGGTATTTCGTAACTGCCCCCAGGTTGTGAGCCGTATTGGGGTACTTTCTGGGGTATTTCCTGGGGTATTTTTGATTTAAGGCCGATTTTCATACCCTGGGGTGTTCCTTTAGGGATAGTTCCGGTTCCTTTAGGGTTAGTTTGAACTTGCTGGGGGAGACTTGATCGTTCCTTTAGGGTTAGTTTGGCCTTGCTGGGGGAGACTTGACGTTCCTTTAGCCTTAGTTTGGCCTTGCTGGGGGAGGTTAATGATTCCTTTAGGCCTCGCCCCCGTTCCTTTAGGCTGGGGTATATTTGAAGCGCCCCGATACCCCAGATTATTTCCCTGGGGTATTTTCCTTCCACCTAGGGTATGCTGGGGTGTCACATTACCCTGGGGGAGCTGTTTGGACCCCCCAGGCACGGCCACGCCCCCTGCCGCCCCCCCTGCCTCGTCCTGGGGTGTGCTGGGGGGCGCCGTGCCCTTAAACTGGGGTATTTTTGACTCTGGCGCTGTCTTGAGGGGGGCTGGGGGGGCGGGGGAGGCTGGGGGGGCGGGGGTGCGTGCCCTGTCCCCCGCCTCCCCCAGAATGCCCCGCCCTGCCCCGGAAATGGTGCCGTGGGCGTGGGTATGGGCGTGGGTATGGGCGTGGGCGTGGGCGGCGTTGAGACGGGCTTGCAATGTGTGTGAACGGGTAATACGACCTGTGTGTACGTGTGTGTGTGTGTGTGTGTGTGTGTGTGTGTGTGTGTGTGTGTGTGTGTGTGTGTGTGTGTGTGTGTGTGTGTGTGTGTGTGTGTGTTGTTGAAGAAGCAAGCACAGGGATAACTAAACTAAATATATATATAAAGGTACACATACACACGTACACACACACGTACATACACACACACACACACGTACACACACACACACGTACATACACACACATGAGACTCACCCACCAATGCTGCAGTCACAAGGAAACAAATATATGAACAAACAGACAAACAAACAGAAATAATATAAATAAATAAATAAATAAATAATATAATATAAATAAATAATATAAATAAATAATATAAATAAATAAATAAATAATAAATAAATAAATAATATAAATAAATAAATAAATAAATAAATAATATAAATAAATAATAAATAAATAAATAAATAAATAAATAATATAATATAAATAAATAAATAAATAATATAATATAAATAATATATATAAATAATATAAATAAATAATAAAATAAATAAATAAATAAATAAATAAATAAATAATATATAAATAATATAAATAAATAATATAAATAAATAAATAAAATATAATATAAATAAATAAATATAAATAAATAAATAAATAATATAAATAAATAAATAATATAATATAAATAAATAAATAATATAAATAAATAAATAAATAAATAATATAAATAAAAAATAATATAATATAAATAAATAATATAAATAAATAATATAAATAAATAATATAAATAAATAATATAAATAAATAATAAAATAAATAAATAAATAATATAAATAAATAAATAAATAAATAAATAAATAAATAATATAATATAAATAATATAAATAAATAATAAATAAATAAATAAATAATATAAATAAATAATATAAATAAATAAATAAATAAATAATATATATAGATAAATAATTGTGTTTAAAATCTACAAAAAAATATATATATTAAAAAAAAAAACTAAAATTAATATAAGTTAATAAATAATAATAATAAATAAAAATAATAAATAAAAATAATAAATAATAATAATAATAATAATAATAATAATAACAATAAAACACACACACACCTTCCCCAAAACACACACACACACACACGTACATACACAAAGAAACACGTACACACACACACACACCAAAAACACCAAAACACACACACACAAACGTACATACACAAAGAAATCCACACACATACACACAAACCCAAAAACACACACACGTACACACACACCCAAAAACACACACACACACACACACCCCCCCCACATACCCTGGTTGCGTGTGGGCGTGTGTTGAGCGTTGGCTGCCAGGCTGTTCGGTGTGGGCGTGGTGGGCGTGGTGGGCGTGGGCGTGGTGGGCTGGAGGTGGTTATAGCGTCTCTGCCTTTTACTCGTTGGGGTTTCAAGACACTCACCACACTCCCTTGACTCCTACGGGGGGGGCGGGGGGGTGGAGAGAAGGTGTGGGAAGGGGGTGGAGAGAAGGTGTGGGGGTGGTGGAGGGGTGAGAGAAGGTGTTTGGGTGGTAGGGATGGTTGTGGGGGTGGAGAGAAGGTTGTGGAGGGGTGGAGAGAAGGTGGAGGGATGGTGGAGGGGTGAGAGAAGGTTTTGGGGGTGGAGAGAAGGTGTGTGAGGGGTGGAGAGAAGGTGTGGGGGTGGAGAGAAGGTTGTGGGGTTGGAGAGAAGGTGTGGAGGGGTGGAGAGAAGGTTGTGGGGGTGGAGAGAAGGTTGTGGAGGGGTGGAGAGAAGGTGTTGGAGGGGTGGAGAGAAGGTTTTGGAGAGAAGGAGAGAAGATGTTTAGATTAAGTTTATGTGAATTTCTTCAAAATTATCATATTTTTTTCATATTATTTCATTTATTTAGTATTAATGTGTGTGTGTGTGTGTGTGTGTGTGTGTGTGTGTGTGTGTGTGTGTGTGTGTATGTATATGTATGTATGTATGTGTGTGTGTATGTAACCTAACCTAACCTAACCTATCCTATGTATGTATATATATGTATGTATGTATATGTGTATGTATGTATGTAACCTAATCTAACCTATGTATGTATATGTACGTGTGTATGTACGTGTGTGTGTGTACATGTGTATACTCACGTTGAGCCTGAGATCAGTATTAGCAGCGGTCAGCCTCCTTCTCTTAGCTGGCACTGCTGGGGGGGCGGCGGGGTGATGGGAGGCTCTGCCGGGCGGGGGAGGCGGGGGAGGAGGGGGAGGGGGCGGGGGCGGCGGCGGGGGAGGGGGAGTAGCAGTGGTAGCAGCAGTAGCAGCAGCAGTAGTGTGGTGGTTGTAGTTATAGTGATGGTTATGGTAGTGCTGTAGCAGGTTAGGAGGAGTAGTAGTAGAAGGAGAAGTAGGAGTAAGAGGAGTAGGGGTAGTAGTAGGTGTAGTAGTAGTAGTAGTAGTAGTACCGTCACTGCTACTACTACTAGGTGTATGGTTGGTAGTGTCAGTAGTAGTAGTAGTAGTAGTGGTGTTACGTTTCCTCCCTAAACTAGTATCTGCTACTCCAAATTTGCGTTTGCGGAGTGGTAGTGGACTGGTTATAACTTCCACTACAGGCGCCCCTAACTGGCTCCTGTGGGCGTGGTGGGCGTGGGGGTGTGGGTGGGGGTGTTAGGAAGGTGTGTTAGGAAGGGGAGGGAAGGTAAGGTAAGGTAAGGGTAGGGTAGGGTAGGTTAGGTTAGGTTAGGTAAGGTTAGGTTAGGTAAGGTTAGGTTAGGTTAGTTTAGGTATGGTTAGGTTAGGTTAGGGTTGGGTAGGGTAGGTTAGGTTAGGTTAGGTAAGGTTAGGTTAGGTTAGGGTTGGGTAGGGTAGGGTAAGGGTAGGGTAAGGGTAGGGTAAGGGTAGGGTAAGGTTAGGTAAGGTTAGGTTAGGTAAGGTTAGGTTAGGTTAGGTTAGGTTAGGTTAGGTTAGGTTAGGTTAGGTTAGGTTAGGTAAGGGAAGAAAACATGAAATAGATCAGTACTTGTACATACATACACACACACACACACACACACACACCTTTCCCCTCCTCCCCAACACACACACACCCCAAACAAACACACACACATACCCCAAAACACACACACACACCTCTTTCTACCCTACCCCAACACACCCAAACACACACACACAGCCTTCCCCAAACACACACAACCTTCCCCAAACACACACAAACACACCCAAACACACACACAAACACACACAGCCTTCCCCAAACACACACACACACACAGCCTACCCAAACACACACAAACACACACAGCCTTTCCCAAACACACCCAAACACACACAGCCTTCCAAAACACACATACACACACACAGCCTTCCCCAAACACACACAAACACACACACAACCTCCCCAAACACACACAGCCTTCCCCAAACACCCAAACACACACACAGCCTTCCCCAAACACACCCAAACACACACACAGCCTCCCCAAACACACCCAAACACACATACACAGCCTCCCACACCTCCCTTCCTTACCTGTTCCTAGTGGGTGCTTGGTGGTGGTGGTGGTGGTTGGAGGTGGTGTTGGAGTTGGAGGTGGAGGTGGAGGTAGAGGTGGAGGTGGAGGTGGATCCTCGAGACTGTATACCCCCCACGGACCCCTCACCACGGCCCGCCATGGGTTCTGGTATCTAACCCAGTCATACCAACACACACACCTGGGCAGCGGGGGCACAAGGGGGGGCAGTTAGGGGCGGGGGCACAATGGGGGCAGTTATGGGAGAGGTCATGGGGGAAATGGGGTGAGGTAGGATGAGAAATGGGGGAGATATGGGTGAGATATGGTGATAAATGATGATAAATGATGATAATTGATGATATAATGATGAAATAATGATGAAAAATGGTGATAAATGATGTATAATGATGTATAATGATGTATAATGATGAACAAGGATGATATAATGATGATATTAGTGTATAGATAATGAAATAAGGTCGGAAATGGGTGACAAATGGGTGTCTATGGGTGGAGTGAGAATGGGTGGAAATGGGTGTAAATGGGTGTGAAAATGGGTGTATATGGGTGAAAATGGGTGATAATGGATGGAAATGGGTGTTTATGGGTGACAAATGGGTGATAATGGATGGAAATGGGTGACAAATGGTTGATAATGGTTGGAAATGGGTGATAATGGGTGTAAATGGGTGATAATGGAAAAGATAAACGATAGATAAAGAAATATTAGAGATAATATAAAGAAACAAAGACTTAGGAAAATATTGGAAATGTTACATACACATACATACATACATACATACATACATATACACACACATACATACATACACGCACACACACGCAGTCATATACGTACACACACACACACACACACACATTTGCGCATATCTTCATATACATACACAAACACATACACACACACACATACACATACACACACAGACACACATACATACATACACACACACACTCGAACATGCACTCACACGCAGTCACATACGTACACACACACACACACACAGACACACACATTTGCGCATATGTAAATACGTACACACTCACACACAGACACAGACACGCACATACAGACACAGCCACAGAGAAACACACACACACACACACACACACACACACACATAGCATCGATACGTATACATACACAGACAGGATGTACACACACACACACACACACACACACACACGTAATCAACCTTATAGAAATAAAAAAAACCAAATAAATAAAAATAAATAATACAGATCAACAAAACATTAATAATATAAATAAAATAAATAAAATAAAATAAATATACACGTTAAAAATCCACGAAAATT
>JAPQNM010000031.1:2975004-2987504 GCA_029783475.1 Metacarcinus magister
TCATTAAAATACTCACGTTTTTCCCTCAGTTTCTTCTTAAAGTTGGGATCACTCCGGCGCCTATGATCAAAATATAGACAATATCCTACAAATAAAGCGCCGGCCACCCCCGCCACCACGCCTAATGCATTCCTATAGGACATGGACATAAATACGGGGCGCGCTGACCCCCTGATGTAGTGTAATAAGGTGAAATAAGGCGAAGGTGCGGCCGTCCCTACACACTCCTCCACCTTGCCGCTATAAAGGAAGAAAATGTTACAAAAAACGCGGGAACTTGTACAAAAGAGCATCGCGGTCGGTTTGTTTATACTCGTATTTAACCTTATTTAGGGATTATAATACAAGTTAAACATTATGTTGTGTATGATAATGAATTGTTAAGCTTAAATATATCATTAAAATCAAGGTAAAACGTCATTTGCGATAAGATAAAGGTGTTAGAATATATTATAATAGTATTCAGTCTTCATCCTTTTCCACCTCAGTACTGATAACGTCGTCTGCTGCGCGCGCTTTTCAGACAATTCAGAAATATAATTAATTCAAGCTTGTTCCCGGTTTTAAGCAGATGGACGCCCCGACACAAGCTGCGGGAAGGGAAGGAGGATATTATACACCCTTAGGAAGAGGAAATACACCTCAGGGAAGCTTAGAAATGAAGGAAATCGAATCCATTCCAATTATTCTGAATACAAGTTTGATGAAACCTGGATTCACTGATTACCTTGGAAGCACTTTGAAAATACGAGGTTAGTAATGTTATTTATAGTTATTTATCGTTATTTATGGTTATTTTTAGGATCATATATATGGTTAAGCTTATGTGTATCTAGAATCAGCTTAGAAATACATCGTTAGGTTATAAGTGTGTTTAGGTGGGCTGACGGGGCTGACAGGCTGACAGTAGCACTAGGGATGTACACCTTTTTCCTTCCTTTCTAAGTCTATTTGAGGGAAGGAGGAGCAGTAACACGTTATTCTTCATCATGTATAGTAGAAGGATAGAGAAAACAGTGCCTATTAAGCGTAATAACTTCATATAACATAACAAAACAGGTCTTCTTGAGACCGCTAGCAGCCGACAGGACCTGATTTCTTCGTTTTAAACCTTCCCTGTTCCTCTACATGTCATTTTGAGGGATGGAGGAGCAGTAACACATCATTCTTCACCATTAATAGTGATTGGATATAAAGAAAACATTACCTATTAAGCGTAAATAGCCACCGTTAGGTGGCGGCCGTGTGTTGACTGCTGGGTCACGTATATATTAAACCAAAATTGAGATTTTTATCATACACAAGAAAGCAATTATATATACTTTAAAAAATCGTTTGAAATGCCTATCCCTTTCCTACATAAACATTTATTATATTTGATTCGTATTTATTTCATGAAAAATGTTTATTTCTAAGGTCAATCATAAAGTTGATAAATAGAATAAAGCAATAATAATGAAATTAAACCAATATAAACCATAGAATAGCATATAAACAAATTATTCAAACCGGTAGTAAACTCTATATAAACCATAGAACGAAGAAAAACGGAAAAATACAACGAAAAAATGAGAAAAAACACCGTAATTATTAGTTTTCATCCAAGAGTGTTAATTATAGTGTGTTAGGTACAGTAAAAGAAGTGTTAGGACATGACGACCTACAAGGATATAGTTAAAGGTGAGTGTGTTGTGTTGTGAGTGTGTTATGGTGGGCTGACGGGCTGACAGGCTGAAACTAGCACTAGGGATGTACACCTTTTTCCTTCCTTTCTAAGTCTACTTGAGGGAAGGAGGAGCAGTAACACATTATTCTTCACCATGTATAGTGGAAGGATAGAGAAAACAGTGGCTAATGGATATAGGCTCCTTGGAGGCAGTTCAGTGGAAATGGGTAAAAGGAATTAATAAGGGAAACAATGATCAGGTTTTAGAAAGTAGTAGTCAGGATAGGACACGTGGAAATGGGTACAAGGTAGAATAACTTAGATTCAGGACAGACCCTAGGTAGATATTGGTTCACTAACAGAGTGGTGAGTGATTGGAATAGGCTGGGTAGACACGTAGTAAGTGGTGAGTCAATAGGTAGCTTTAAAAGACGGTTGGATCAGAGTATGGATAGGGATGACAGGTGGGATGGATAAATATTGGATTATTACAAGGGTGGGGGACAAGGAGCTGCCTCGTTTAGGTCATCAACTGGCCTCTTGTAGTCTCCTTATGTTCTTATAATAATAATAATAAAGTTAGTTTAGTTTCCCTTTAAAATTATATAGTTTTCTATGATTCTATTGTTATATAATGAGTTTTTTTTTCTTAAATTATCGTTTTTTGTATGGGTTTATATCATTAGTGATAAGAAATGTTTATCTCTCTCTCTCTCTCTCTCTCTCTCTTTCTCTCTCTCTCTCTCTCTCTCTCTCTCTCTCTCTCTCTCTCTCTCTCTCTCTCTCTCTCTCTCTCGCTCTCGCTTGCTCTCGCTCTCGCTCGCTCTCTCTCTCTCTCTCTCTCTCTCTCTCTCTCTCTCTCTCTCTCTCGTTACAGTGAGTAGATTGACGCCAAGAGACAGTGCAATATTACCAACGTGCGGATTGGCAACACTGATTGTACCTCTTCCCTCCTCCTCCTCCTCTTCCTCCTCCTCCTCCTCCTCCTCTTCTGTGGTAAAGGAAGAAAGTTTGGATCAGCTGATTGAAAGGTAATTATTATTATTATTATTATTGTTATTGTTATTATTATTATTATTATTATTATTATTATTATTATTATTATTATTATTACACCACCACCACTACTACCACTACTACTACTACTACTACTACTACTACTCCTACTCCTACTCCTACTCCTACTCCTACTACTACTACTACTCCTACTCCTACCACTACTACTACTACTACTACTACAACAACAACTACTACAACTACTACTCCTACTCCTACTCCTACTCCTACTACTACTACTACTACTACAACTACAACTACAACAACTACAACAACAACTACTACTACTTCCACAGGGTACGTTCGTTCACCCGCACCCACGTCGGAGGTGTAGTTATAGTGGTGGGCGCAGTGTTTGGCCAAGAAGAGGTTAGGGGCGTGGTGGGAAGGCTCCTAACTCGACTGCTACCACAACCACCACTACTACTACCAGCTCACGGGGAAGCACAAGCAGCAGCGCACCTACAACTGCTAGTAAAGGTTATAGTAGTAGTAGTAGTAGTAGTAGTAGTAGTAGTAGTAGTAGTAGTAGTAGTAGTAGTAGTAGTAGTAGTAGTAGTAGTTGTTGTTGTGGTGGTTCTATGAATAATAATCTTTCACCCTTCCCCCCCCCCGCCCTCCGCCCACAGGCTATGATGGGTGGGCGTGGAGGCGTGGTATGGAAGCGTCTCGCGGGCGTGGTAACTAATGTTGTCTCCACGCCCATTTGCGCCCACGCCCTTGCTCCGTCCTTAGGCCTATCACCGCCCCGTAAGTATTATTATTATTATTATTATTATTATTATTATTATTATTATTATTATTATTATTATTATTATTATTATTATTATTATTATATTATTATTATTATTATTTTATTTATTCGTTATCTAAAAAAAATTCGTTGTTTATAATATTTCAGAAGTAGCGGCCATGTTGGAATTGGGCGGTTCCTTGGCGGGTTTAGCTAGGATTGGGCGGGGAAATTGGGCGGGAAATGGGCGGGAGGAGTTAGAGAGAGTGGGTGTGTCCTCCTCCAACCTGGCCAGTCTCTCCTCCACCCTTGAGAGAGACACTGTGACGCTCTAATGAGAGAGAGAGAAAAGAGAGAGAGAGAGAGAGAGAATTATTATTTTTGAGTAATTTCTCGTATTTCTTCTCCTCCTCTTCCTTCTCCTCCTCCTCCTCCTCTTCCTCCTACTCCTCTTCAATACTAGTAGAAGTAGAGACATACATACAGACATACAGACAGACGGACAGAGAGAGAGAAAATAAATATATCAATAATACCAATAATAATAATAATAATAATAATAATAATAATCTTACACAACCAATAATATTTCAACACATTCAAATTTCATCACCACTTCAAACGAAACATAATCTTCCCATACCTGTCTCCTATCTCCTTCCATACCTCTGTGAACTACACACCTGTATAGATAATAACAATAGAGGGCGTGGAAAAATAAAGGTATGGTGTATATGATCACGTAAGAATAATAATTACGTAAGTGTGTTTAGGAAAAAAGGTATATAAGGCGCCGTTGGGAAGAAGGAATTGTCACAAGATTCAAACAACAACAATGAAGACCATTTGCTTCCTCCTCGCCCTCGTTGCTGCCGCTAAGTAAGTATCATTATCATCATTTCTCTATCTTCTATAACACATCTTACTAGTTCACAATATTAGGTCATTCAATACCTTATAAATCATCAATACACATCATATTTATAACTGCACTAACCTACTATAATAACTCGTTCTTAATATTTGTATCCAGTGCGCAGAGTGAGGGATGGTGTCGGTGTGCTGCCTTCATTACATACGATCGTAATGAGATGATGGTTCACGAGGCGCCGGAAGTACCCATTGACAACTGTGACCAAGTGAACCAATGCAAAAATAAGTGCATGGCTGAGGTAAACAGTACATAAAGAGAGATAACTACTAATAATACGATAAAATAACGGTAGAATGAGAATAAGATGACGTGGGGTGATAATACTGAACTAACACTTTTTTCTTTCTCTCTCTCTTTCTCTCTCTCTCTCCCAGCTTAATGAGATCAGCTACAACGGTGATTTGTGGCACTTGAATGGTGAGAATGTTGAGACTATTGGACAACACATCTGTAACGAATTGGCGGGAAGATTCATATTTTTCGTTCTTGGGCATAAGGTAAGACTAGTGTTATTATTATTATTATTATTATTATTATTATTATTATTATTATTTATCTTGCCTTCCTTCCACTATCCTCTCTCCCCGTCTCGTTACTATTACTATTATTATTATTATTATTATTTATCTTGCCTTCCTTCCCCTATCCTCTCCCCGTCTCTCTTATTACTATTATTATTATTATTATTATTATTATTATTATTATTTATCTTGCCTCCCTTCCCCTATCTCCTCTCCCCGTCTCTCTTATTACTATTATTATTATTATTATTATTATTATTTATCTTGCCTTCCTTCCCCTATCTCCTCTCCCCGTCTCTCTTATTACTATTACTATTATTATTATTATTATTATTATTATTATTATTATTTATCTTGCCTTCCTTCCTCTATCCTCTCTCCTCGTTTCTCTTATTACTATTATTATTATTATTATTTATCTTGCCTTCCTTCCCTTCCCCTACCGTCCTTCCCCTCTCTCTTATTACTATTACTATTATTATTATTATTATTATTATTATATATGTTTTCTTTCGTTTATTATAGGTATATGGTTACTACGAGGTATTATTATTATTATTATTATTATTATATACTTTTCCTTTCGTTTTAAATAGGTGTATGGTTATTATGATGTGTTATTATTATTATTATTATTATTATTATATACTTTTTCTTTCGTTTTATTAGGTGTATGGTTACTACGAGGTATTATTATTATTATTATTATTATTATTATTATTATATACTTTTTCTTTCGTTTTATTAGGTATATGGTTACTACGAGATATTATTATTATTATTATATATGTTTCCTTTCGTTTTTAATAGGTGTATGGTTACTACGAGGTATTATTATTATTATTATTATTATTATATACTTTTTCTTTCGTTTTATTAGGTGTATGGTTACTACGAGGTGTGCGGCGGTGCGTGGCAGTACTCCGGCGTTGAAAGCACTACTAAACTTTGTTGCAATGGTGGTCAACAGTCTCATTGTATATCGTAAAATGTCAACCAATTCTTCTGATCAACGACTATGTAACTTCACTTCACTCTTGTAGTTTATTTATAGTTTTAATGTCTTTTTTTCGTAATTAATAACCGCTGACTTGTGTTTATATATAATGGATTCTATTTTTTTTGTTTACGTTTATTTGAATATTGAACTGACTATCTTTTGTTTTTAAATATTCAAATTCTCTTTTAATAATTAACTAATGGATGTTGTGTCTATTAATATGTTTTTTTTTTGGTATTAATATTATTTGTGGTTTACGGTTTCATTATTTTGTTTATGAAATGAGTGTTTTTTGATAATATTTCTTTCTCTGTTATTTTGAATTTAATGTTTAGATGCTCATTTGATTTTCAAGATGGCGGCCAAACATTGTCGACGATCTACTCTCCTGAAATATCTGTTTTATTTACGGAAAATTGCAATAAATCATTCAAAAAGCAACAAAAAAGTCTATTATTTATTTATCTATTCATTTATTTCATCTATTTATTCATTTATATATACGAGGGAACGAAAAAGAAAAAGCGATAGAGAGAGTGAGTGAAAAAGAGAGAGAGAGAGGTATCACGCTGTCTCAGGTAAGCTTAATTAACACTTTTAAACCATTATAATAAACTTTTAAACATCAAATAAACTTTCAAATTAACTATAAACACACTAAGAATACATAAACATACACTAAACAAAGAAATATATCGTTTAATTAAGGTTTTTGAGCGAAAATATTAATTATTAGATATATTTTATTACGTTTGTTTACATGAAGCCTAAGGAAGTGTTGTAACCTTCGCTCTGATTGGCTGTTGAGTGAAAGGCTTTGTTATCTTCGCTCTGATTGGCTGTTGAGTGAAAGGCTTTGTTATCTTCGCTCTGATTGGCTGTTGAATGAAAGGCTTTGTTATCTTCGCTCTGATTGGCTGTTGAGTGAAAGGCTTTGTTATCTTCGCTCTAATTGGCTGTTGAGTGAAAGGCTTTGTTATCTTCGTTCTGATTGGCTGTTGAGTGAAAGGCTTTGTTATCTTCGCTCTAATTGGCTGTTGAGTGAAAGGCTTTGTTATCTTCGCTCTAATTGGCTGTTGAGTGAAAGGCTTTGTTATCTTCGCTCTAATTGGCTGTTGAGTGAAAGGCTTTGTAATCTTCGCTCTGATTGGCTGTTGAGTGAAAGGCTTTGTTATCTTCGCTCTGATTGGCTGTTGAGTGATAGGTATTAGTAATCTTCTCTCTGATTGGTTAATGAATAAGAAGATATATATATTTGCATTGTTAAAGAGAGAGAGAGAGAGAGAGAGATAGAGAGAGAGAGTTATGAGATGATTAAGCAATGGGAAAATGAACATCTGCTCTCTCTCTCTCTCTCTCTCTCTCTCTCTCTCTCTCTCTCTCTCTCTCTCTCTCTCTCTCTCTTTAATGAAATGATAAATAAAACAATAATTAATTTCCATGTTATGATTTATTGTTTATTTCACCGCATTTTATTTATTTTTTTGGTTTGTAATGTTTGTTTACACTTTTTTACTTGTTTTTCATGTTTGTTTGTTTGTTTGTTTGTCTGTCTGGGACGCCGCCTCCTGCTGTCTGTTTGAGGGGGGATTTTTTTTTTCATAGGGGGGTGTCTGGGGCTGGGAATTTTTTGAAAGGGGGTGAAAAAAGGGTGATTTTTATCGTAATATATTTTTCTAAGTCAATGTTTGAACGTATTATATTTTTTTATTTTTATTTGAAAGTCGATGTTTTAAACTTTATTTTTTTTTCTGAAAGTCGATGTTTTAGCTTCATATGAAAGTCGATGTTTTTAGCTTAATATATTTTTTTTCAAGTCAATGTTTTAGCTTCATATTTTTTTTTCAAAGTCGATGTTTTAAACTTAATATTTTTTTTTTCAAAGTCAATGTTTTAGCTTCATATTTTTTTTTCAAAGTCGATGTTTTAAACTTAATATTTTTTTTTCAAAGTCAATGTTTTAGCTTCATATCAAAGTCGATGTTTTAAACTTAATATATTTTTTTCAAAGTCGATGTTTTAGCTTAATTAATATATATATTTTTTTTAGTCGATGTTCTAACTTAATACTTTTTTTTTGTGAAGTTGATATTTTAATACAATACAATACTTCTTATTATTTTTTTTGGCACCTTAGCAGTGGAGGGAAGGTGGAGGGAAGGTGGAGGAAAGGTGGAGAGAAGAGTGGAGGAGAGGGAGAAGGAGGAGGAGATAACAAGTAGAAAATGGAGTAAAGATATAAGAAAAACTGGAGATAAAGAAATAGTGGAGGAAAGGAAGAGGATGAGAGGAGGAAAAACGGAGATAAGGGAGAGAGAAAAAAGTGGAGATAACAATTGGAAAGCGATCCCGTTGTAATTATCATCATCATCATCATCAGCATCATCATCAGGGAAGGGAAAGGATTCAGGCCACCGTGAGTCCTTTAGGAAGCTGGGAGTCCTTTAGGATATCAAAAGTCCTTTATAAGAGTCCTATAGGATACTAGAATGCCCTTAGAATACCAGGAGTCCTTTACAAGAGTCCTATAGGATATCAAGAGTCCTTTAGGATATCAAAAGTCCTTTATAAGAGTCCTATAGGATACTAGAATGCCCTTAGAATACCAGGAGTCCTTTACAAGAGTCCTATAGGATATCAGAGTCCTTTAGGATACTAGAATTCCTATAGGCTATCAAAAAATCCTATAAATAACCCAAAAGTCCTATTTAAGAGTCCTATAGGATACCCAGGGAGTCCTATCAGGGTAGTGGTGGTGGTTGTCGGTCCTTTTTAATACTCCTGACCCTCCTCTTCCTCTCCTTCGTTCTCGGCGGAGTCAAGTCCTACCTCTTCATAGTCCTTCTCGAGGGCTGCCAAGTCCTCACGAGCCTCAGAGAACTCACCTTCCTCCATGCCCTCACCCACGTACCTAGGAGGAGGAGGAGGAGGAGGAGGAGGAGGAGGAGGAGGAGGAAGAGGAAGAAGTGTTATTAGTTAAGACAGTAAGGAAGAAAAGATGATTTGTTAGTGGAGAAGGATTAGTAGGAGGAGGAGGAGAGAGGAGGAGGAGGAGGAGGAGGAAGTGTTATTAGTTAAGACAGTAAGGAAGAAAAGATGATTTGTTAGTGGAGAAGGATTAGTAGGAGGAGGAGGAGGAGGAGGAAGGAGGAGGAGGAGGAGGAGGAGGAGGAGGAGGAGGAGGAGGAAGAAGTGTTATTAGTTAAGATTATAAGGAAGAAAAGATTATTTGTTAGTGGAGAAGGATTAGTAGGAGGAGGAAGAGGAGGAGGAAGAGGAAGAGGAGGAAGGAAGAGGAGGAGGAAGGAATAAGTGAAAGAAGGAGAGGGAGAGAGACGGATTAATAGAGAGATAGATAGAGCAAAGAGAGAGACAGAAAGAGAAAGAAGAGAGAGAAACTATATTAGCAAAAGATAGTGAAATGTGAGTAGCAAACACCGTAGACTTTCACACCAAATCACACCCCAACCCAAACACACACACATACTTACACAAAAACATACACACAGCTGCACATACATAACCCACACACACCAAATCTTACACACATCTATCTACACCTATCCCCTATACACACACAGAAAACCACACACACAGCTACACACACATAACCCACACACACCAAAACGTACACACATATACCCACATCTTACCCCTACACACCCACACAAAAACACACACACAGCCACACACACTGCACCCACACACACCAAAACCCACACACATATACCCACACCATCCCCACACACGCCCACACCCACACCAATACTTACCAATGCACGAAGGCCCTCTTAGCGTACATCAAATCGAACTTATGGTCCAGCCTTGCCCAAGCCTCGGCTATAGCAGTAGTATTGGACAGCATACAAACAGCACGAGCAACCTTAGCTAAGTCTCCCCCGGGAACCACAGTAGGAGGCTGGTAATTGATGCCAACCTGAGGGGATAGAAAGTGGATGTTAGGTGGATGACAAGTGGGTGAAAAGTGGATGAGAAATGAATTTTTTTTTTATTATTGAGAAAATTTGAATATTATTATTGTTTATTTTGTATCATATTTCACACACACACTCACACACACACACACACACACACACACACACGTACCTTAAAGCCAGTAGGGCACCAATCCACAAACTGAATAGACCTCTTAGTCTTGATAGCAGCAATAGCAGCGTTCACATCCTTGGGTACAACATCACCTCGAAACAACAGACAGCAAGCCATGTACTTACCATGGCGAGGATCACACTTAACCATCTGTAGGGAGGAGAAGGGGAGAGAGGGAGAGGGTGTTAGTATTGGGAGAGAGAGAGGGTGGGAGGGAAGGAAGGGAGAGAGGGAGGAAGAGAGTTTAGAGTTTGGAGATGAGAGAGTGTGTTTAGAGAGAGTTAAAGAAGAGAGAGAGAGGGATAGATAGATAGTTAGGTTAGTTTATATTAGTTTTTGCCTCCTCCTCCTCCTCCTCCTCCTCCTCCTCCTCCTTCTTATTCTGTGGTAATCTAATAGTACTTCTTTCTCTCTCTCTCTCTCTCTCTCTCTCTCTCTCTACACACACACACACACACACAATAATTCCTCCTCCTTCTCCTACTTATAATTCCCTGTTATTCCAATATAACCTTCCTCTCCTCATCTTCCTCTTCTTCTTCTCTCTCCTATACACCCCCCACCCCACCCCCCACCCCTTACACACCTGGTTGGCGGGTTCAAAGCATGCGTTGGTGATCTCAGAGACAGACAGCTGTTCGTGGTAAGCCTTCTCAGCGGAGATAACAGGGGCGTATGTGACCAGAGGGAAGTGAATGCGGGGATAGGGCACCAAGTTAGTCTGGAATTCTGTTAAGTCAACGTTGAGTGCACCGTCAAACCTGTAGGGGGGAGAGGTAGAGGGGTTAGTGTGTGTGGGGGTGTGTGGGGGTGTGTATATACATATGTAGAAATATATAAACACACACATACATACATACATACATACATACATACTCAAACTCACCTCAGAGAAGCCGTAATAGACGACACAATCTGACCAATAAGTCGATTCAGATTAGTATATGTTGGTCTTTCAATATCCAAATTCCTGCGACAGATATCATAGATAGCTTCGTTGTCTACCATAAAAGCGCAGTCAGAGTGTTCCAGAGTTGTATGTGTAGTTAGGATCGAGTTATATGGCTCCACCACGGCTGTAGCGACCTGGAAGTGGAGTAGTAGTGGAGTTATATACGTGGAATGAAGGCTGGAGGATGGGAGAGGGAGAGAGAGAATGGTCTAGTTGGGTTTAAGTTAAGTTAGGTTAAGTTAAGCTGGACGATGTTAAAATAAGTTAGGTTAGGTATTGATTCTCTCTCTCTTTCTCTCTTTTTCTTAAACCCACTCAAATTTCTTTCCAAACACACAATCTTTAGGTTAGTTTAGGTTAGGTTAGTTGTAGCAGTCTCCCCTAAACACCTTAATGACAGGCACGCATTAAATATATCAGTTAACCTTTGTATGGTTTTATCTATACAGCTTCCTTGTTATGGGATGAACCTGATGCCTTGTGTTTTGTTCCTCGTATCTGTCTTTTAACATCATCTAGTTCTATATTTCTTGTATATAAATCTCCCGTATCAAGTCTGGTTAGCTCTGATACTTCGTGCGGTGTTTTCCTGGCTTGGTTCACGTTGAGGATAGCTTCTATATGTTGCGAGTGAGTGATGTTGAATGTTTGGTGTTATTCGTCGGTGACCCTAAACACGTCTCTCTCTCCAGGTGTTGTCTATGTGTTGGCATTGATCTGTGTCGGTATAATATTGATTCCCTTGTTCAACTTCGAGGTCATTTGCGTGTATTATATTATATTAGTTCCTCTTAACGTTTATTTTACCCCCAGAATGCCTTTGTAAACTGAGTAGTGTTCATGAAAGAAAATGGAATGTTTTTAGGGTAAACTAGCGTGGCTACTACTACACTACTCCTACTACTACTACTACTACTACTACTATACTACTACTACTACTACTACTATTACTACTACTACTACTACTACTACTACTACTACTACTACTACTACTACTATTACTATTACTATATACACGTACTTGAGGGGCTGGATAGATGGCAAATTCTAGCTTGCTCTTCTTTCCATAATCTACTGACAGTCTTTCCATCAGCAGAGAGGTGAAGCCAGATCCTGTACCTCCACCGAACGAGTGGAAGATAAGGAAGCCCTGAAGCCCTGTGGAGGAAAAAGTGGAGGAGTTAAGTGGAGGTAAGTGGAATTATTATTATTATTATTTATAATTTTTTTTTTGTCATTTTTTCATTCAGTTATTTTTTGTTTTTATATATATACATACATACATAGATACATACATACACACTCCTTCTCCTCCACACACATACATATACACACACACTCATTTTCCTCCTCCCACACGCACACACAAACACACTTACCTCTTCCCTACACACACACACCCACAAACACACACTCCACTGTCTTCACACGCCCACAAACACACACACACACCCTCTCCTCCCCTCAAACACACACTCACACACCCACTCTCCTCTCTCACAGCCAAACACACCCACACCCTTTCCTC
>JAPQNM010000031.1:2992504-3035004 GCA_029783475.1 Metacarcinus magister
GGAGGAGGAGGAAATGTGATAAAGAAGAAGAGGAAGAAGGAAAATGGACAATAACATGAAATACAAGACCGGAAATATATGTCGAATTTACATAAAAGATTTTCTGTAAGTATAACGTGTGTGTGTATGTATATATGTGTGTGTACGTATATGTGTGTGTACGTATATGTGTGTATAGGGTGATAGGGTGTAGTTAACATACACTCACCCTTCCTTCACTCTTAAACTCACCCTATACCCACATATCCTAACCTAATTTCACTCGTCCTCACCCTAACCTATCTAAACACACCCTAATCTCACCCTAAGATGGAGTTCAACATTGACAAGTATAAAATAACGAATATTAATCACTTTTAACGGAAAATCATCACCACAGATAATATATAAACAGGATAATGTTGAAAATAGGTTAGAATTTAGGTGTTCAATTCAGCTCAGATCTCCGTCATAGAAAATAATAATATCCAGACTTGAAATAGAGCTAATTGGGTGTTAGGATTTATTATTAGTAGTAGTATTAGTTAAAAATATAAGTACTGAGGTTATTTTCAAGTTGTATATAGCAGTTGTGGTCACCGTATGAATATAATTTTGTTTAGGGTCAGGTTAGTTATGAAAGGAGACTAAAACTTTTGAAATTATACTCACTGGAGAGACGAAGAGTAAAGGGAAGATCTGATTGAAGTATTTAAATAAAGTTATAATGATTAATAGTTAAGATAATGTTGATTTAGTGAAGAAATAAGACTAGATTAGTTTAGAAATAGATTGGTAGATGATTGGAACAGACATAGTGATTAGGTAGTTAGTGCATAGATACTACTACTACTACTACTACTGCTACTACTACTACTGCTACTACTACTACTACTGCTACTACTACTACTACTACTATTACTACTACTACTGCTACTGCTACTGCTATTACTACTACTATTACTACTACTACTACTACTACTACTACTACTACTACTACTACTACTCTCAGTTAGGTTAGGTTAGGTTAGGTTATATAACTATTTATATTATTACCCTAAAGTTAGGCACGTGCCGTATCTATAACCGAGCAGTTACAGATACAGCTGCCGTACCTCTAAGCTGCTGTGTCTATAAGTGCTTACAGATACGGCAGCCGCTATTCATACAGCTGCCGTACCTCTAACCACTGCCTAAACTTAACCTAAACCCACTGTAACCTAACCTAACCTTACCCTAACCTAACCTAACCTAACCTAACCTAACCTAACCTAACCTCACCCTAACCTAACCTAACCTAACCTTACCTAACCTAACCTAACCTAACCTAACCTAACCTAACCTAACCTCACCCTTACCCCCCACAGGACTTTCCGAGAGGTCGAGGTCCGCCCTAAGCCCAAGCTGAACATCATCTGCGGCGGTAATGGATCGGGAAAGTCTAGTATCCTGTCAGCTATTTGTATTTGTCTCGGAGGAAAGGCAAATGTTATCGGCCGGGGGAAGGAGGTGAGTGCAGGGTGAAAATAGGGTGATATAAGGGTGATATAAGGGTGATAATAAGGGTGATAATAAGGATAATAGGGTTTGGTTAAAGTTAGGTTAGGTTTGGTTAGGTTAGGTTAGGTTAGGTTAGGTTTAGGTTAGGTTAGGTTTAGGTTAGGTTAGGTTAGGTTAGGTTAGGTTAGGTTTAGAGTGATTTTAGGGTGAAATAATGGTGATTAATAGTAATAATAATGATAATAATAATGATAATAATGATGATAATGATAATAATAGGGTTAGGTTAAAGTTAGGTTAGGTTTGGTTAGGTTAGGTTAGGTTTAGAGTGATTTTAGGGTGAAATAATGGTGATTAATAGTAATAATAATGATAATAATAATGATAATAATGATGATAGTGATAATAATAGGGTTAGGTTAAAGTTAGGTTAGGTTAGGTTAGGTTTAGGGTGAAATAAAGATGATTAATAGTAATAATAATAATAATAATAATAATAAGTTGAAATTACATTAGGTTAAGTTAAGTTAATGTGATATATATATGTATTTTTCTCCTCGTAAAGTTATCATTATTAATTGTGTGTGCGCGTGTGTGTGTGTGTGCGTTTTATTCTCACCCTGCCAGATGTACGACTATGTACGACTGGGCGAAACCTTATCGACCATAGAGGTGGAAATATATGTGGAAGGAGAGTAAGTATTAAACTATTACTACTACTATTACTACTACTACTACTATTACTACTACTACTACTACTATACGACTACTGCTGTCTATTCTTCCTTTGTACCCCTTTCTACTCCTACAGGATCAACATAGTGATTCGCCACAACATCGACAAGCAGGCTAGGAGGTGCAAGTGGAAGCTACAGGGTGAAGATGTGCCGGTCAAAGCAGTGAGTGTGTTTGAGTGTGTTTGGGTGTGTTTGAGTGTGTTTGGGTGTGTTTGGGTGTGTTTGAGTGTGTTTGAGTGTGTTTGAGTGTGTTTTGGGTGTGTTTGGGTGTGTTTGAGTGTGTTTGAGTGTGTTTGGGTGTGTTTGAGTGTGTTTGAGTGTGTTTGGGTGTGTTTGAGTGTGTTTTGGGTGTGTTTGGGTGTGTTTGAGTGTGTTTGAGTGTGTTTGAGTGTGTTTGGGTGTGTTTGAGTGTGTTTGGGTGTGTTTGGGTGTGTTTGAGTGTGTTTGGGTGTGTTTGAGTGTGTTTGAGTGTGTTTGGGTGTGTTTGAGTGTGTTTGAGTGTGTTTGGGTGTGTTTGAGTGTGTTTGGGTGTGTTTGGGTGTGTTTGGGTGTGTTTGAGTGTGTTTGAGTGTGTTTTTTCACCCTAAATTCACTGTTTTATATAATTATCATCTTAATCTCACCCTATCTTCACTTTACCTCACCTTAAACACACTACCTTATACCATTCTCACCCTATTTTCACCCTAACCTCACCCTACATCACCCTATTTTGACATTATCTCACCCTAACCTCATCTTAATTCACCTAAATGCACTGTATTATACCATTCTCACCCTATTTCACCCATAAATCACCCTCACCTCACCCTACCTCACCCTACCTCACCCTATCTCACCCTATCTCACCCTACCTCACCCTACATCACCCTACCCCACCCTAACCTCACCCTACCTCACCCTACCTCACCCTAGACCACCCTACCTCACCCTACCTCACCCTACCTCACCCTAATCACCCTAATTCTTGCCCTACAGGTGATGCAGAAGATCCAGCAAGTCAATATACAAATAGACAGCATGTGCCAGTTTCTACCTCAAGACAGAGTGGCAGCCTTTGCAAAGATGAACTGCCAACAACTACTGCTAGCTACTGAGAGGGCTGTGGGTGCGTGGGGGGGGGGCGTTGGGGGGGGGGAGGGATGGAGGAAGGGTTGGGGAGGGGTGGAGGAAAGTTGGGGGGGGAGGGAGGGAGGGAAAGGTGTGTTTGTGTGGTGTGTGGTAGAAATGATGTTCTTGTTTCTCTGTGTGTGTGTGTGGTTATTAATGTGTGTGTACGTGTGTGTGTGTGTGTGTGTGTGTGTGTCAGTAATGCACCTCACCTCCTATGCGAGTGAATTAAATATTGTCGGCCCGGCCCTTCATGTGCTAGGCTGGCTGTGAGCACGGTCTTTATATTGTGTGTGTGGGGCTGTTGTTGGTAAGCTTCTCCTTCCACACTTGCGTCCAGTTCGTCCTTTCAGTGGTGTAGGGTTGTAGTGCAGAGGGTGTGTGGGGGGGGGGAGGGTGGGTCAGGCACCAGTTTGTTCAGGGTCTTGCACATGTAGCTGGCTGGCTGGGTAGTCTATCCCAGTAGTGGTGGCTCGGTACCTTAGGTTAGGTTAGGTTAGTGGCTGTGTCAGAGCCTCACTGCATTTTAGTAACAGGATGGCCGGCACTCCATCTGGTCCTCTGCCGTAACATCAGTGTCAGTGAGTGTGGCCGGGTTATTTGGGTCGTCGGCAAAGGCGGAAATTGGGTTGTGTATTGTTGCTTGAGGTTGTGGATGCTATTGTTGCAGCAGTAATTGACAGTTTACCTTTGGGTTTGTTGTTATTGTGAATTCCTCTCTTCGGAGTGGTCCAACCTGTGTTTATTAATGTGGGGAATTATTTGTAGCAGCTGAAGGAAGTATTTAGGATTAGGTTTGATGCTGTTTATTGCCTTATCTTCTTCACTTATCCTCTGAGTTGTATGAGACTGTTTTATTTCCTGTTCAGTTTCAGTTAGTTTAGAGATGATTGTATGTTGTCTCTCCTCTTTTTTTCGATGCTGGCCCGGCAGATCTAAGTTGAGTGTTGTGAATGGTGAGGAGTCTGGAGTGTTGGTGATCAGGTTGTGGTCTGAGAAGATTGTTTTCTTTATTATCTAATGACGTACTGTGTCTTGATTGTTGGTGAAGAAAAGATGTAGGATGTGCGGCAGTCTGTTGTTATTTGTAGCTCGAGGAAAACTTTATCTGTGAGCTTAAGTAGGAGTGTGGCTTGTGCTTGGTCCTCTAGTGTACCCCCAGAGATACTGCCTTCGGGGAAATTGATGAGGGGGAATTTGAAGTTATATCTGGCATGGGCCTATGGAAACTATCTATTAATCTGCTAATGTGTTCAATGTTCTATTACCACTGCTATTAACATTGTTCTGACTACTTACCTTACGCACACACGCACCCCACACACACACGTACACACACGTACCCCACCCACACACACGTACACACCCCCCCCCAGCAGTAGTCACCAAGAGTTAATAGTTATACACTCATTTAGAAGCCCAGTGGAATGGAGGAGCAATAGACGCATCTTGACCTGACCTTGACCTTGACCTTGTGTGTGTGTGTGTGTGTGTGTGTGTTGGGGGCAAGGGAAGGTGTGTATGTGTGTGTGTGTATGTGTGTGTCTGTGTGTGTGTTTCAGTGTGTATAAGGTTAAGAATCCTACCTTTGCATCTATATATTTATGTATTTATAAAACCTACCTTACCCTACCCTACCCTACCCCATCACCCTATCACCCTACCCTTCCCTACCCATCACCCTACCCCCCCTACCCCCCCATCACCCTATCTCCAGGTGACCCAACACTACACGACCAGCACAAAATGTTATGCGAGAGCGGAGAAGAATTAGAACGGCTCCAGCAGCAGAACAAGGACATAGCTGTGGAGGTGACGCAGCTAGACAAGAGGAATGCTAGGTGAGGAGAGAAAGGGGGGGGTGGAGAGAAGGGGGGGGGACGGGGGAGAGAGAGGGGAGGAGTGGTTGTATTGATATGTGTGTGTGTTTATATCTGTTTTGTGATGTGTGTGTATTTTCATTTATTGTGTGTGTATTGATGTATTTCACTCTCTCTCCGTCTCTCCGTCTCTCCCCCTCTCTCTCCCTCTCTCTCTCTCTCTCTCCGTACAGGTTGAAAGATGTCGTCAACAATTTAGAAGTGAAACAAATTCTGGAAGAGGAAATTAATGAACTGCAAACGCAACGTGCTTGGTATATGTACGACTACAAACGCAAGGTACGTACGTGTGTGCGCGTGTAGGGGGTGGGTGTGTGTGTGTGTACGTGGGGGAAGGGTGTATGTATGTGTGTGTACGGGTGGGGGTGTGTGTGTGTACGTGTATGGTTAGTTTTAGTGAGTTTTTATAATGATGAAATATATTGTTATTTAAACTTAATCTTTCTCTTCCTCCTCCTCCTCCTGCTGCTCCTCCTCCTCCTCCTCCAACTGTCCTTCCTCCTCCTCCAACTGTCCTTCCTCCTCCTCCTCCTCCTCCTCTTCCAACTGTCTTCCTCCTCTTCATCCTCCTTCTCCTTCTACAACTACTAATATTACTACTCTTTCACCTACCCTCCCCTTCCTCCTTCCTCCTCCTCCTCCTCCTCCTCCTCCTCCTCCTCCTCCTCCTCCTCCTCCTCCTCCTCCTCCCCCCCCCCACAGATTCACCAGGAACACAAGCATGAACTGGACAAGAGTCAAGTGGAATTAAAGAAATTACTCAAAAAAATGGAACCGGCTATGAAAGAATTGAAAGAACGAGAGAAGACTTTGACCAAGATTAAGAAGATGATCAGAGAGAAAGTAAGAGAGAGAGAGAGAGAGAGGGAGGGAGAGAGAGAGAGAGGGGGGGGAGAGGGTGAGAGAGAGAGAGATAGAACGAACGAACGAACGAGAGAGAGAGAGAGAGAAAGGAATGAAATATTATCTAAACATTTACATACATACACACGCACACACACACAGTACACACACACACACACACACACACACACACACACACACACACACACCCAAACACACCCAAACACACAATATATCCCATCCAAACACACCCAAACACACACAAACACACCCAAACACGCACACACGTACCCCCAAACACCCACACACGTACACACACACACTCACCCTCCCCCCCCCCACAGAACGCATTAGTCACCAAGAGTCAACAGTTATACACTCGTTTGGAGGCCGAGTGTAACAATCACAAAGATAAGCTCAAAGGATCGAAACGCAACTTCCAAACCGAGTGCACCATGGAAAACCAGCGACAGAACGAGGTACAGGATTACAAACGACAGCTGGATGTGTTGAGTGGACAGCTGCAGAACCTACCTAACCTGGATGGTACGTACATGTGTGTGCGCGTCCGTGTGTGCGTGTTACGGGTGGTTTTGTGAGCGTGTGTGTGTGTTGATTTTTATGATTTTTCTTACTGTTTCTCTCTCTGTTTCGCTGTTTCTCTCTCTCTATCTCTCCCTACCTTCCTTCTCTCCATCTCTCCCTACCTTCCTTCTCTCCATCTCTCCCTACCTACCTTCCTTCTCTCCATCTCTCCCTACCTACCTTCTCTCCATCTCTCCCTTCCTTCCTTCTCTCCATCTCTTCCTTCCTTCCTTCCTTCCTCATCTCAATCTCTATCCATCCATCCATCCATCGTTCCCTCTCTCTCCCTCTCTCTCTCCCTCTCCCTCCTCCTCCTCCTCCTCCGTCAGCAGAAGAGGAGGTGTCAGCCCGCCTCCGTGAGCTGACAGAGGAGATACACAAGTCTTCCCAGCTGACAGTGAGGCTTCAAGGCAGAGTGTCGGAGATGGTGATGCAGCGAGACAAGAATAAACAACAGATTAACCAGTGTCAGAAGGAGCTGTCGTCTCTGCAGGTGGGTGTGGGTGTGGGTGTGGATGTGGGTGTTGGCGTGGGTGTGGGTGTGTGGGTGGGTGTGTGGGTGGGTGTGGGGCTGTGATTTTGATTTTGAGGTGTGTTTTGAGTGTGTTTGGGAAGAGAAATATGTGTTTGTGTGTGTTTAGAAGGAAGAAATGTGTGTTTGGGTGTGTGAAAGTGTGTTAGAAGGAAGAAATATGTGTTTTTGTGTGTTTAGAAGGAAGAAATGTGTGTTTGGGTGTGTGAAAGTGTGTTTGGGAGGAAGAAATGTGTGTTTTAGTGTGTTTGGGAGGCAGAAATGTGTGTGTGTGTGTGTGTTTGGGTGTGTTTAGAAGGAAGAAATGTGTGTTTTTGTGTGTTTAAGAGGAAGAAATGTGTGTTTGGATGTGTGAAAGTGTGTTTAGAAGGAAGAAATATGTGTTTTAGTGTGTTTAGGAGGAAGAAATGTGTGTTTGGGTGTGTGAAAGTGTGTTTAGAAGGAAGAAATGTGTTTTAGTGTGTTTAGAAGGAAGAAATGTGTGTTTAGGAAGCAGAAATGTGTGTGTGTGTGTGTGTGTGTGTGCGTTTAAAAATACTTCATATAATTGCACACACACACACACATATATATATAAAATTTCTTCAGCCTAACCCTACTTATCATAACTTTCTATAACACATTCCCATCACCCTCTCCCTCCCTCCCATCACTACCCATCACTACCCCATCACTACCCATCACTACCCCACCCCTTCCCCCCCCCCAGGACGTGACAGGGCAGCGAATGGAACTCCTCCGTCGCCACAATCCCGATGCGTACAAGGCAACTCAATGGATTCAAAATAATAAAGAGATATTTAAAGGATATGTGTACCCACCCTTATGTGCCATGGTATGTACGTTTCCCTGTGTGCGCGTGTGTGTGTGTGCATCTGTGTGTGTATATATATGTGTGTGTACGTTTGAAAATAGATCTGTTAATCAAATATGCATAAAAATCAATTTATACTCGATTTTAACCCACAACTCCACCTTCTCTCCTCCTTCTCCTTACCTCCACCTCCCCTACCTTCCCTCCACCTACCCCTACCCCCCCCACACACAGTTGAACATCAGCAGCGAACACTACGCCCGCTACGTCGAGAATATGGTCAACGAACGTGACCTCATTGCCTTTGTGTGCGAGAATAAAGATGATGTCAATAAACTGAAAGAGGAGATGGACTGCCAAGGGTGTCAAAGTTAATGTCGTTTATAGCACCGAGAAGCCGCTCCACGAATTCCAACCCAGACACAGGATTGAGGATATCAAGTACGTGTGTGCGCGGACCTGTGTGTGCGTGCGCGTGGCTGTGCCTGTCCCTATCTGTGCGTTAAAGTCAATATGGTTTACAGCACCCAGTACCGCCTACCTCCCTTTCTCCTGACACCTACGAACTGTTTTCTCTCTCTCTCCCTTACCTTCGCTCCGTTCTCTCTCTCCCTCCACATACTAACACCCTGCCCCCCTCCCCCCCCCCACAGGAAGTATGGGTTTGATACGTACATGCTGCAGTGTGTGGAGGCCCCGCCGGCTATCCTGCGGTTCCTGTGCCAGAATTATAATTTGCATATGGTGCCAATAGGAGACAGCGGCATCAACTATACCAAAATACCCGCTAGTATATCTGTGTTTTATTTGGGTAAGTGTGGGTATGTGGGTATGGGTATGTGTGTGTGTGTGTGTGGGGGCTGTGTGTGTGTGTGTTTTAGGGTGAAATATATATGTTTAGGGTGATTTTTTGGGGGTGTGTATGTGTATATGTGTGTGTATGTGTGTGTTTCTGGGGTGTGTGTGTGTGTGTGTGTGTTTATTTATCTATATATGTATGTGTATATATGTGTGTGTATGTCTCTCTCTCTTTCTCTCTTTCTCTCTACCTCTATATCTCTCTCTAACTTCACACATATCTCTCTCCATCTCTCCATCTCTCTAACTATATCTCTCTCTCTCTTTCTCCCCCTCCCTCCCCCCAAGGCAACAACAGGTACACCCGCAGCAGCTCTCGTTACGACGGCCAAGTCGCCACCACTATCTTTCCCCTGGGAGCAAGTACGAGGCTGTTAAAGATAGTGTTGGACCAAGCCAAGATCAAGACTCTCACCGCCAAGATAGAGAAACTACAGGAAGGGTGAGGATTATAGGGTGATGGGGGACAGAAAAGGGTGTGTTAGGGTGAAGGTTATTAAGGGTGATGGTGTTAGGGTGAGAAATAGGGTGTTTTAGGGTGAAGGTTAATAAGGATGATGGTGTTAAGGGTGAATTAGGGTGTGTTAGGGTGAAAACTGCAGCTAGGGTGAGGATTATAGGGTGATGGGGGACAAAATAGGGTGAAGAAAGGGTGTGTTAGGGTGAAGGTTAATAAGGGTGATGGTTTTAGGGGTGATTTAGGGTGTGTTAGGGTGAATAAAGGGTGTTTTAGGGTGAAAATGAAAAGGATGATGGTGTTAGGGTGATAATATAGAAAATAGGGTGAAATTATACATAAAATAGGGTGAAAAAGGGTGACTGAGTGAGAAATAGGGTGTCAATATTAGATAGGGTGAGAAATAAGGTGATAAGGAACGAAATAGGGTGACAAAAGGGTGTGTTAGGGTGAAAATATACACTTGCCAAACAGGGTGAAGGAATTTTAGGGTGAGAGAGAGTTAGAAAAGAGGAAATTATTGTTTAGAGATCAATATTAAACCTATTTTCTCCTCCTCCTCCTCCTCCTCCTCCTCCCCCTCCTCCTCACCCCCCTCCTCCTCCTCCTCCTCCTCCTCCTCCTCCTCCTCCTCCTCCTCCTCCAGGGTGAGCAAAATGGAGGAGCTGCTACAGAAGATACAAGAAGAAGAAGAGGAATTGAACAAAAATCTTGAAAGTTGGAGAAACGAAAAAAGAGCTTTGTCATCTAGGAAGGAAGAAAGGTGAGTGTGTGTGTGTGTGTGTGTGTACGTGTGTGTGTGTGTGTGTGTGTGTGTGTGTGTGTGTGTACGTGTGTGTGTGTGTGTGTGGGTGTCCGTGTATGATTATTGTTATTATTATTATTATCTTTCTAGTAAAATAATTCAAATGTTTTTCTTCCCTTCCTTCCTTCCTCCCTCCCTCCTCCAACTGTCTTCCTCCTCCTCCTCCTCCTCCTCCTCCTCCTCCTCCTCCTCCTCCTCCCCCTCCCCCGCCCCCCCCCAGGAAAGGGTTAATACAGCGAATCAATTATAAAAAAGTTCAACTGAAGACAAAGGAAGAAGAAGCTATTGACCTTGTAGCTTGTAAATCCAAGATGACCGCCGTGATTAAGGTGTGTGTGTGTGTGTGTGTGTGTGTGTGTGTAGTAGTAGTAGTAGTAGTAGTAGTAGTAGTAGTAGTAGTAGTATAGTAATGATGAAAATAAGTCCAGATTCGTGTTCATTTTGACCCAAAACATCATTGTAGGAATTTTCATGAGATTCGGAGGTGTGGAAATTTTTGACGAAATTTTTGATAAATCATGTTTTATTAAATAACTCGAAATGTATTGGGTTTACGGAAAAAACGTCTATATTATAAAAGAAAGAGCAGGAGACGCCCGTTCTTTTGAGCTATAGCGAAATGGAATTGGAATGTTATTATAGATGTAGGAGTGTAAAGTATTATGCATTCATTTCTTTAACAATATTTAAATTTTCTTCATAAGTATTAGAGATATTTGAAATCTGATGACGGCATGAGATAGATATTATCAAACTCCATAACTTTACTTCTATACAACTTTACTGTAGGACTAATATTAACATAGTAAAATGAGAACAAACTTTTTCGACCTCAATTCTGATGAAATTTTCAGGCCACAAAATGAAAAATCAAAATATTATAATTATGACCAAACTAACGCACCCTAACACACCCTAACACCATAAAACACTCCCCAACACACCCTGACACACCCTAAAACACTCTAACACACCCTAACACACCCTAACACACCCTAACACACCCTAACACATCCTAACACACCCTAACACATCCTAACACACTCTAACACATCCTAACACACCCTAACACACTCTAACACATCCTAACACACCCTAACACATCCTAACACAATCTAACACATCCTAACACACCCTAACACACCCTAACACACACTAACACATCCTAACACACCCTAACACAACCTAACACACACTAACACATCCTAACACACCCTAACACACTCTAACACATCCTAACTCACCCAAACACACCCTAATGCCCCCCAACACACCCTGACACACCCTAACGCACCCTTTTCACCCTGCAGGCCAGTATACAAGACCACGTTCGCACCCTACAGAAGCTAACTGTTAATATAGAAGCCACAGGATCTAAAGTAACAGAGTGTGTGAAGGCCGCAGCTAAAGGAAAGATGATTGCAACGGAATTATCCAAACTTGAAGATAACCTAAAGGAATGGCGGGAAAGTGTGGAGCGGAATGAAGTAAGTTCTTTTAGTTTTTGTGGTTTGAAAAGTGTTGAGGTAAAGGAAGTAGGCAGTAGACACCTGCCGCCCGGTGGAATACTCCAGGAGAGGTACTTACGGGGATGTAGGCAGTGCTGCAGACTGAGTGATTCTCCGTGTCTGTCCTCTCTTCCCGGTTCCCTTAGTGTCTCATTTACACAAGAGAGCAGCTGCAGCCTGCCCTCTAAACACAACTTCTACTACCTACATAACATTACTACACCTTACACTTTTACACTCTCTTCAAATCAAAATTTAAAAATGGCTTCACCACACCCAGCCTCGGAGTCCCCATCTGGGGCGGGGACCACAAGTGTCCCCAGGTGGGACTGCCCCTCTGCTCACCACCTCGGGTGTCTTGACACTTCCTCTAATACTTTTACTCTTGATTTCTGCAACATTCGTGGCCTTAGATCTAATTTCCAATCTGTGGAACACCATCTCTCCTCCACTAAACCTCATCTTCTCTTCCTAACTGAAACACAGTTGTCTGTGACTACTGACAGCAGCCCCTTCTCTGTTCCCTCCTACTTTCTCTATCCTCATTTTCAATCCAAAGCTGGCTGTTGTGCACATGTGCGTAACAACATTACTTGCTCTCGTGCACACAATCTTGAATGTTCAGAATTTTCTACCATCTGGCTAAGACTTCAATGTCACTCTCTAACTAAATTCATCTGTGCTGTAAATCTCTCACCTAATTCCTCTGACTATGTAAAATTCTTTGACTATTTGACTTCCAAGGTGGAGCACATCCTATCTCACTTTCCTTATGCTGAGATCTCCATTTTATGTTATTTCAATGTTCACCACCAGCTTTGGCTTTCATCTTCTTTCACTGACCAACCTGGTGAACAAACCTTCAACTTTGCTATCCTTCATGACCTAGAGCAGCTAGTGCAGTTCCCTACCCGTATCCCTGACACCCTTGGAGACACGCCCAACATTCTTGATCTTTTCCTAACTTCCAACCCTTCAGCTTACTCTGTTAAACTTTCCTCTCCGTTGGGCTCCTCCGATCACAATCTTATTTCCGTTACCTGTCCTATCACTCCAGTGCAGCCTCAGGACCCGCCTAAGCAGAGGTGCTTCTGGCATTTCAACTCTGCTAAGTGGGAAGACCTGAGGCAGTACTATTCTGATGTTCCTTGGGATGATTATTGCTACCATGTCAGAGATCCTTCCTTGTCTGTGTGCCGAGTGCATAACAGAGGTGATTATCTCTGGCATGGAGCTATACATTCCTCATACTTTCTCTAATACTAAAGCTAAAAAGCCCTGGTTTAACTCTGCTTGTTCTCGTGCTGTCAATGATAGAGAGGCGGCTCACAAACGGTACCGTAGCCATCCATCTGCTCAAACTCATGCCCTATATATTTCTGCCCGTAATCATGCCAAATCTATTCTCCAACTTACTAAAAACTCTTTCATCAATAGAAAATGTCAAAATCTTTCCAACTCAAACTCTTCTCGTGATTTGTGGCATCTAGCCAATAATATCTGTAACAATTATACTTGTTCATCTTTCCCTCCTTTACTTCAACCAGATGGCCCCACAGCTGTCTCTTCTTTCTCTAAAGCTGAACTCTTCGCTCAAACCTTTGCTACCAACTCTACTTTGGATGATACTGGGCATATTCCTCCTACTCCTCCACCCTCTCACTACTTCATCCCTAAAATTAGAATTCTTTATTATGACGTTTTCCAGGCCCTCTCTGGCCTTGATTCTCGGAAGGCTTACGGTCCGGATGGAGTCCCTCCTGTTGTTCTCAAAAACTGTGCTTCTGAACTCACTCACTGCCTGGTCAAACTCTTTCGTCTGTGTCTCTCTACTTGTACCTATCCTTCTTGCTGGAAGTTTGCTCACATTCAACCTGTCCCTAAAAAGGGTGACCGCTCCAATCCTTTTAACTACCGCCCTATAGCTTTGATTTCCTGCCTTTCTAAAGCCTTTGAATCTGTCCTTAACAAGAAGATAATGAGGCATCTATCAGCTCACAACCTTCTCTCTGATTGCCAGTATGGTTTCCGTAAAGGCCGATCTACTGGTGATCTTCTTGCTTTCCTAACTGAATCTTGGTCATCCTCTTTTAGGGACTTCGGTGATACCTTTGCTGTCGGCCTTCACATAGCGAAAGCCCATGTATGGAGTATGGCTCACATGTTTTGTAAAGATATTTTCATTTATTTATTTATATATAGACGTAAATTTAAGTGTATTTTGTCCTAATTCCCATCAAATTCAAATCAAATTCTTTATCATTATTCCTTTCACCTCCCCATCCCTTCCCATCACCCCCCATCACTCCCCATAACCCCCCATAACCCCCCATCACTTACCCATCACTTCCCATCACCAGTGGAACGTTCAGGAAATGGCACAGGAGCTGGAACGACAGAAGATTGAAGCGCGGAACTCCCTCTTAGATCTGAAGGAGAGACTTGGTATCATCAACATAAATGAGATTACAGTTGAGGTGAGTGTGTTTGCAAGGGTGTTAGGGGGGTGGGGGTGTAGGGGGGGGATGTGGGAAGGGGTGTAGGGTGTGGGGTGGGCATGGGGTAGGGTGTGTGGGCGTGGGAAGGGGGAAAGGTGGGCGGGGGTGTTGTGGGAAGCGTAATTTCAAACGTCGTTATGTATGTATTTATATATATATATGTGTGTATGTGTGTGTGTGTTTATGTATAACTGTATATCCCTCTACTCTCTCTCTACTCTCTCTACTCTCTCTCTCTCTCTCTCTCTCTCTCTCTCTCTCTCTCTCTCTCTCTCTCTCTCTCTCTCTCTCTCTCTCATTCCAGATCAGAGAACGGTTTCAAAATTCTTCGCTAGAGGAGACTGAGCAAGAATTAGCAGAGAAGGAAGCACATCTATCCTGCCTCGCTATTGCCTCTACTGCTGTGAGTGATGGGGGGGCGGTGATGGGGGGGGTGAAGGGGGTGGCTGGGGGGGTTGGAGGAGTGATGGGAGGTGATGGGGGGGTTGGAGAAGGGCTGAGGGGGTGTAGGAGTGATGGGAAGTGATGGGGTGGTTGGAGAAGGGCTGGGGGGGTTGGAGGAGTGATGGGGAGGTGAAGGGGAGGCTGTAGAAGGGCTGGGAAGGTTAGGAATGTTTTATAAGTGATGGGAAGGTGATGGGAAGGTTGTAGGAGTGAAGGGAAGTGATGTATATATAATAATAATAATAATAATAATAATAGTATTGATAATGAAATAAATACGATATATATATATGTGTGTATGTTTACTACTACTACTAATAATAATAATGTTCTGTTTTCTCTCTCCCTACACACACACACACACACACACACACACACACACACACACACACACACACACACACACGCACACACACACACACACACAGGAATTGAAAGAGTACAAGCAGGGAGAGAAAGAATTGGATCGACTAAAGGAACAATTAAACAAAATTAAACACAATTTGCAAAACCATCAAGATAATTTGGAAGGAGTAAAGGAACAGTAAGTGAGAGAGAGAGAGAGAGAGAGAGAGAGAGAGAGAGAGAGAGAAGTGTGTTGATATATTATAATTAGTTATGTATGTTTACTAACCACACACACACACACACACACCCAAACACACCCAAAACACACCTAAACACATTCTCACACCCCCAAACACACCCTAACACACCTAAACACACCCAAACATACCCAAACACACCAAAACACACCAAAACACACTCAAAACACACCCAAACACACTAAAACACACCCTAACACACCCAAACACACTCAAAACACACCCAAACACACCTAAACACACCTAAACACATTCTCACACCCCCAAACACACCCAAACACACCCAAAACACACCCAAACACACTCAAAACACACCCACACACTCTCACACACCCAAAACACACCTAAACACACCTAAACACACTCAAAACACACCCACACACTCTCACACACCCAAAACACACCTAAACACACCCAAACACACTCAAAACACACCCACACACTCTCACACACCCAAAACACACCTAAACACACCTAAACACATTCTCACACCCCCAAACACACCCAAACACACCCAAAACACACCCAAACACACCCAAAACACACCCAAACATACCCAAACACACCTAAACACACCCAAACACACCCAAACACACCAAAACACACCAAAACACACCAAAACACACCAAAACACACCTAAACACACCCAAACACACCCAAAACACACCCAAAACACACCTAAACACACCTAAACACATTCTCACACCCCCAAACACCCCCAAACACACCCTAACACACCCTAAACACACCCAAATCTCCCCCCTCTACAGATGGCTGCCTAACCTAACTGAACTAGTGACCTCAATCAACAGCCGCTTCTCAGAGTTCATGTGTAATATGGGTTACGCCGGCGAGATCACGTTAATTGAACACGCAGAAGACTTCACTAACTACGGCATAGCAATCAAGGTCAAGTTCCGGGACGAGCAGCGGTTGCAGAACTTGACGGCTCAGCGACAAAGTGGGGGTGAGAGGGCGGTGTCGACGGCTCTCTACCTCCTAGCGCTGCAGAGCCTGACTGTGGCGCCGTTTAGGTGTGTGGACGAGATCAATCAGGTATGTATGGGGTGTTTGGGGGGTGTTTGGGTGTGTTTGGGGTGTGGGTGTGTGGGTGGGTGTTTTGGGGGGGAGGGGGAGTGGGGAGGCAGTTTTGGGGTGTGTAGGGGGAGGAAAGGTGTGTTTGGGGTGTGTATGGGGAGGAAAGAGTGTGTTTGGGGTGTGTATGGGGAGGAAAGAGTGTGTTTGGGGTGTGTATGGGGAGGGAAGAGTGTGTTTGGGGGTGATTTTTATGAGTAAAGGGTGAAGGAATGGGTGTGTTTTGGGGTGTGTGTGTATGGGGAAGGTGTGTTTGGGGTGTGTATGGGGAGGGGAGGGTGTGTGTGTGTGTGTGTGTGTTTTGGGGGAAGGAAAGAGTGTGTGTGTGTGTGTTAGAGAGAGAGAGAGAATATAATGAGAAAGAAAGAAATGAATTGTGTGTGTGTGTTTATATATATATGTGTATGTGTATTTACGTATGTATGTATATGTGTGTGTGTGTATTAGAGAGAGAGAGAGAGAGAGAGAGAGAGACAGACAGAAACAGAGAGAGAGAATCGCATCAAATAATAACAATAACAATAATAATAATAATAATAATAATAATAATAATAATAATCAACAGGGAATGGACAAGGTGAACGAGAGGAAAATGCTTGAAATGTTGATGGAGACGGAAGGTAACGAAGAATCAAGTCAATATTTCTTTGTCACGCCCAAAGTAAGTTATAGCAGTAGTAGTAGTAGTAGTAGTAGTAGTAGTAGTAGTAGTAGTAGTAGTAGGAGGAGTAGTAGTAGGAGTAGTGGTGGTGGTGGTGGTGGTAGTGGTAGTAGTAGTAGTTTGAAATATATATAGTACTAATAATAAAGTTGAAATATTTGATACACACACACATACACTCTCTCTCTCTCTCTCTGTCCCATCCACACACACACATACGCATACACACACTCTCTACACACACACATACACACATACACATCAAAACACACACACACACACAATCTTATACAAACACACATTCAAACACAAACACAGACACACACACTCTCTCTCCCCACACAAACACTTTCTCTCTCTCTCACCCTCCACACACCCCTACCCACCCACCCCACACCCACTAACACCCTCTCGCCCCCCTCCCCCCCCTTCACAGCTGCTCCCCAACATCTACTACAAGGGCCAAGTGAATATTATGACTGTGTTCAACTCTACTACTATGCTCAGTCACCGTCGTCTCAACATTAAAAGAATTCTGAAACGCGTCGAAGCCAAGACGAACCAATGTGCAGAGGAGACGAGGAGGAGGAGGCGTGTGTGAGGGGTGTGTGTGTGTACGTTTTTTGAGGGGTGTGTGTGTGTGTATGTGTTTTTTTTGTCTGGTTGGGTTTGGTTGGGTTTAAAAGTGTGTGTACGTGTGTTTGGGGGGGGGTTATGTACGTGTGTGTTTTTTGGGTGAATGTATGTGTGTGTGTGTGTTTTTTGGTATGTGTGTGTGTGTGTGTGTGTGTGTTTGAGGGAGATTTTGTATAATATGAAAATAAAGGAGAAATTTTTATTCATTGAAGGAAGAAAAACAAGGAAATGAATAATATTTGTGTATATTATTATTATTATTATTATTATTATTATTATTATTATTATTATTATTATTATTATTATTATTATTATTATTATTATTATTATTGTCTTCCTTGTATTCAAATTTATCACTTGTTAAAAAAAAAGAAAAAAGAAGAATGGAAATTCATGTTTATTTTTATATAATAGAATCTAATAAAATTTTTGTCAATATTAATAATTATATGTGTGTGTTTATCCTTGTGTGCGTGTGTGTGTGTGTAATTTTTTTTCTCTCTCTCTCTCTCTCTCTCTCTCTCTCTCTCTCTCTCTCTCTCTCTCTCTCTCTCTCTCTCTCTCTCTCTCTCGGTTGGTTAAATAAAACATTTCATTTACAGTTATTTATATATTTTTTTTAATAATAAATTTCAATCAGAATGAAATAATAACATAATTAATATATTTTTTAATCAATATAATTTAAAAATCATGAATATATTGTTTATTATATTATTATTATTATTATTATATTATTATTATTATTATTATTATTATTATTATTATTATTATTATTAACAATTTTCAAAACTAAAAAGCCACATTAATAATTACAATATATATAAAAGTACAAAACCTAATTACATTTATATAAAAAAAAGTAATAATATTCAATTAAGTCTATATATTCCTAACTAATTGTTCTTATTTGTAGTAATAGTAGTAGTAGTAGTAGTAGTAGTAGTAGTAGTAGTTATATACACAAACAGCAGTCTCTTAATAGTAGTAGTAGTAGTAATAGTAGCAGTAGTAGTAGTAGTAGTAGTAGTAGTTATATACACAAACAGCAGTCTCTTAATAGTAGTAGTAGTAGTAGTAGTAGTAGTAACAGTTATATACATAGTTAGCAACAGTAATAACAGTTAAATACACACAGTTAGCAGTAGTAGTAGTAGTAGTTATAGTGAATACACAAACTAATCTATTAACTTGTAAACACGCTGCAAACACACTAAAACACATACTAAACACACTAAACACACTGTAAACACACTAAAACACATACTAAACACACTAAAACACATTAAAACACACTAAACACACTAAACACATACTTAACACACTAAAACACACTAAACACACTAAAACACACTAAAACACACTAAAACACACTAAAACACACTATAAACACACTAAAACACACTAAACACACTAAAACACACTGTAAACACACTGTAAACACACTAAAACACACTAAAACACACTGTAAACACACTAAAACACACTGTAAACACACTAAAACACACTGTAAACACATACTTAACACACTATCACACACTAAACACACTAAAACACATTGCAAACACACTATACACACACTAAACACACTAAAACACACTAAAACACACTGTAAACACACTATATACACACTTAACACTGTAAACACATACTAAACACACTAAAAACACACTTATCATACTGTAAACACATACTAAACACACTATAACACACTAAAACACACTGTAAACACACTAAACACACTCCAGTCTCATGAACACAAAGTCGCTGGTCTGCTCCTAGCGTCAAAATCGGAGCAGACAGATCGCTCCACCCAGTGTTTACAGACCTCGCCGCGCCACACTGCCGCGCCACACCACACCACACTCACTTCCATCGCCGCTGTGGTAGTTGTGGTGAGGCAGAGAGCAATGTGGTAGCATACATTACCACCATACATAATTGAAGGATATATTGAGTGCAAGATTCCTTAATTACTCCAAGGTATGTAGTTAGTAGAGTCATTAATAGTAGTATAAACAGTATGGGAAAGAGAAATATTTAACAGTTGATGCGTGACCGTCACTCAGCATGCATGTGTGACTGTTACGTACACATGACCGTCACTCATATGTACGTGGGGCCTCAACACCAACCAACGCTGTGTTAGAGATAGCTACACGCACATGAGCTGTACATTACACAGCCTGGCACGTACACAGGAAGCCAGCAGGAGGAAGCAGGCGACGCACACCCCCGCCCACCCACCCACTAGGCCTATAACCAACCTAGTAAAAGTCCCGCCAATTCCGTAGGCCTCATCACGTTCCCTTAGCCTTCGATGACAAGATTTTGGTATTTCATAAGACGCTAAACTTAAGTCAAACGAAATACACGTCTGTCTAAATCCTTCTGTTAATATCAACACAGCTGTGAGGGCTATTATAAGCTCTAGGGTGACTATAGCTACCGTCACCCCTCCGTACACCCTAGAAGCTGCCGGCACATCACCTCTCACCCTATACATGTGAAGGGTGCAGGCGTGGGCGGCAGCTAGGGTGAAGGAGAGCGCTGAGATGAGGATAGGGAGGTAGGAGGATAGTTTACATGGGGTTAAGTCTTTGTTCCCCCAGTGGATATCGAACCCTGGTGGCTGTTTCACGTACAAGGGACACACCTCTGGGCCTTGATGCTGCCACTCTGCCGTCACTAGAGCTAAAGGAACGCTTTGTATAAGTGATAGAACACCAGCTATAACTTGAAACACCAAACACAGTATTTCTAAACTAATAGAAGTTTTCTGGCGTCTATAATCATCACTACGACTCTTGCCACGCCCATCCACGCCCACTCTACGCCCCCCACGTAATGGAGAACGACGCCCTAGTGGTCTATCTAGGGGTAGGGTCACTAAAGGCGTCTCTGGGGGTGATAGGTCATGCTTAGGGGTGAAGAAACGAGGTGGAGAGTGATCTGAAATTTCACTCCAGTTTGGTGAGACGTTTCTGGGGGATTCTCTGGGGGTGTGGGTGTGTCTGGGGGAGTTTCTGTGGGGGGAACGCCCTCTGCTATGTCCTGTGTCATCCTCCATCTCCCAAGGGCGTGGTGGTAGGCTGTAGGAGGGAAGGAATGGGTAGATGTAGTAGATGGTCGTGAGGGAGGAAGGAAGGAAGGAAGGAAGGAAGGAAGAAGGAAGAAGGATGGAAAGAAGGAAGGAAGGAAGAGGAGGAAGAAAGAAGATATACAGAAGAATAGGGAAAGGTATGTAATTATATCTATTTCAATATACACACACACACACACACACACACACACACACACACACACACACACACACACACACACACATACTTAACTAAAACACACACACTTAACAAATAAACACACACACACGTACACACACACACACATTACCTTTCAGTATCACCTTTCCTCCACTACTAACACACACATACACACACACACACACACACACACACACGTACACACACAAACGTACACACCACCTACTCATAGTCTTATCTTCCAATAGATAACATTTCTAATCTATCTGAAATTAGGTTTCACTGATAAGATAGATAAAAGTATACATACATACACACACACATACATACATACATATATACATACATACATATATACATACATACATATATACATACATACATATATATTGTAATGTATATATAAATAGATAGATAGATAATTGACTCTCTCTCTCTCTCTCTCTCTCTCTCTCTCTCTCTCTCTCTCTCTCTCTCTCTCTCTCTCTCTCTCTCTCTCTCTCTCTCTCTCAACGGATGACTCTCTATCTAATCTCTATTGAAAGGATGTTATTTCAAAAGTTAGTTTAGTACAAAGTTGATTTTCATTGCGTAAGGACGTGTGTTTAGACTCTCTCTCTCTCTCTCTCTCTCTCTCTCTCTCTCTCTCTCTCTCTCTCTCTCTCTCTCTATCTCTCTCTCTCTATTTCTCTCTCTCTCTCTCTCTCTAAGTGTGTTTTTTGAAATTATCTGTTATTATTATTATTATTATTATTGTAGTAGTAATAATAATAATAATAATAATAATAATAATAATAATAATAATAATAATAATAATAATATGTCTTTAGGTAATGTTGTTTCAAGGTCACCGAGTCATGTTGGGTCAGCGTGCCTTGACCCGCTGGCTCCCTGGTAGGCTGTGGGCGGGGCCAAGAATGACCTCACAGCAAAATAGACCAATGACAACACAGCGTATTGAGTTAAGGTAAGATTATTATTATTATTATTTATTTATTATTATTTATTTATTTTATTTTTTTGTTTACGTAACTTGAACTTCGAAAAATTACTGTTATTATTTCTATTTTTTATTATTATTATATTTTTGTCGTGATCTTTCAAAAAAACTATTATTATTATATTTTTATATTAATTATATTCATTTTTTTTTCGTAACTAACTAAATTAATCACAATTATTTACATTAATTATTTTTTTCCGTAAACTTTAAGAAAAATTACCAATATTATTATTTTTTATCAATTCTATTAATTTCTTTCATTATTATTAATTTTTTTTATTAATTTTATTCAATATATCCCCGTGACCTGACCTGACCTGACCTTACCTAACAGGAGGGATGGAGATGACCTTGTCTCGTCCTTGGGTGAGGTCAAACCACTCCCCTACCACAACTACCACCTCCTAGAACAGGCTGCCTCACGCTGGGGTCAACACACAGCCCTGGTCAGTGAGGTCAAACGAGGTCAAGTTAGGTTAGGGAGAGAGAGAGTGACAAAATAATAATAGAGAAAGGAAAAGAGAGATACTACCACCACCACCACTACTAATACTCCTCTTTCTCCTCCTCCTCCTCCTCCTTCTCCTTCTCCTCCTCTTCCTCCTCCTCCTCCTACAACTATTATTACTATTTTTTCATCTCTAATCCTCCTGCTCCTCCTACTCCTCCTCCTCTTCCTTCTCTTCCTCCTCCTCCTCCTACAACTATTATTACTATTTTTTCATCTCTAATCCTCCTGCTCCTCCTACTCCTCCTCCTCTTCCTCCTCCTCCTCCGCCTCCTCCTCCTCCAGGAATGCAGTGTGACAGGGCAGTCCTACACCTATGCCGCCCTGCAGGATTCGTGGCGTAGGTGTGGTTACGCCCTTAACAAGAGGGGCGTAGGGCGTGGCGATGTGGTGTCAATTCTAATGTTGAATTCACCCGATTTTGCTGTTATTTTCGGTGGTGTGTTTGCAACGGGGGCCGCGCCTTCACCCATCAATACTACCTTTACACCGGGTGAGTCATGGGTGAAAATGAAGGATATATTGACCCCTATAACCTCTTAAACCCATTCCTAACCTCCATTCCTAACTCCAGAACTGCTTTTCCCTCACTAAATCACTCTCCTTAACCCCTAACTCCATTCCTAACCCCACAACCCCGCTCCTAACTCCATTACCCAACCCTTTACCCTCCACCCACAACCCTTAAGCCCATTCCTAACCCCATTCTTAACCCCCACAACCCCTAACCTAACCTCACAACCCCTAACCTAACCCCACAACCCCATAGGTGAGATAGCAAGACAGCTACAAGAAAATGGCGCCAAAATCCTGGTAGCAGACGCCAGATTAGCACCGTTAGCTGAGGCCGCTCTGGCGATCCTACAGGCAAAGAGTCCTATATTACTCCTTGCTGGGGGCACGGACGGGGGCAGGGAGGATATCCTAGCACAGGCCAAGGATGTAGGAACCCCCTTTGCTGAGGATATCAAGGTAAGGATACTGTAGGACCTGTAGGAGAAGGAGGAAGGAGGAGAAGGAGGATGAGAAATGAAAAAATTGTTAGATAATTGTAAATGACTGTAATATTTCTCTCTCCCTTCTCTCCACCTTCTCTCCACCCCTACCTCCCTCCCCCCCCAGGTTGAGGATGAGGATACAGCTGTCCTCTTGTACTCCAGCGGCACCACAGGCCCGCCCAAGGGTACGCCCATTAAAACAGGATTCCATCAGACACAACCTGGCTGCTGTACTTCACCCAAGTGTCAATGCGTATCTACCTACCACGGGTGAGAGAGAGAGAGAGAGAGAGAGAGAGAGAGAGAGAGAGAGAGAGAGAGAGAGAGAGAGAGAGAGAGAGAGAGAGTATTGTATATTTTGTTTTTTATATATAGATTAAAATTTGATATATTTTTGTACTAATATATATTTGTTTTGGTCTCTTGTCTCTCTTCCTCTTCTATTTTTTCTCTCCTTCCTCCTCCTCCTCCTCCTCCTCCTCCTCCTCCTCTTCCTCCTACTCCTCCTCCCTCCTCCTCCTCCTCCTTCTACACAGCGGAGTATCAGGAGACGGTGCTTGGACTTATGCCGTTTTTCCACGCATGGGGTATCTACACTGTTCTTAATTGTACTCTGTTGCAAGGCGGGAAGGTCATCACTCTGCCCACCTTCATGCCTGACCTTTTCTTGACCTCGGTGGTGAAGCATAAGGTAAGATAAGGTCACGGTTGTTGTTTTTTTTATATATATTTTTTTATTTATTTATTTATTTATTTATTTATTTATTTATTTTTATTTATTTATTTATTTATTTTTTTATTTTATTTTATTTTTATTTTTTTTTTTAGTGTGTTTTTTAGATGTGTTTAAAAAATTTTGGTGTGTGTTTGAAATAGTTTTTTTGGGTTTAAATTGTGTTTTTTTTATAAGTGTTTTTTTTTGGCCAGCGCTGTCTGCAAGGCACAACCATTATCGACCATCATTATAAACTAGGATCGCTTGCAAAAGGTAGAGCTTGCACTCACGACGAGGGCAGGGCGAGGCCAGGGCGAGGCCAGGGCGAGGGCAGGGCGAGGCCAGGGCGAGGCCAGGGCGAGGGCAGGGCGAGGCCAGGGCGAGGCCAGGGCATAATGTTTTTTTATCAGTACTTGTTGTATACCATCAGGATTGGAAAAGTGTGCAGATTTCGAATGAATGATTTAAAATTCCATACGAGTAAAATTAAGAGAGTTACAGCAACTATAAGTAAAACAAATGAGAAAAATGTTTATATACGACTTCATTTCCCTTCAATTATCTTATTATAGATACAGTGTTACTGTAAATATTATTGTCTCATGATATACATCGATGTATCAATTTAATTAGGTGTATCAGATGTTGCAATGATATTTCCAATATCTCTAATAGCTTTCGAGAAAATGAGGAGGAAAGTAATATTTTTATATAAATATTAAGTTTCATTTTACTGCGTAATTATTAGTCATAGAACAAATATTCATAATGACAGTTGTACAATTTAATTAGGTCTATCAGATGCTGCAATTATATTTCCAATATCTCTAATAGCTTTCGAGAAAATGAGGAGGAAAATCATGTTTTTATATAAATATTAAGTTTCATTTTACTGCGTAATTATTAGTCATAGAACAAATATTCATAATGACAGTTGTACAGTTTAATTAGGTCTATCAGATGCTGCAATGATATTTCCAATATATCTAATAGCTTTCGGGAAAATGAGGAGGAAATTCATGTTTTTAAATAAATATTAAGTTTCATTTTACTGCGTAATTATTAGTCATAAAACAAATATTCATAATGTCAGATTTATAGTTTAATTAGGACTATCAGATGCTGCAATGATATTTCCAATATCTCTAATAGCTTTCGAGAAAATGAGGAGGAAAATCATGTTTTTAAATAAATATTAAGTTTCATTTTACTGCGTAATTATTAGTCATAGAACAAATATTCATAATATCAGTTGTACAGTTTAATTAGGTCTATCAGATGCTGCAATGATATTTCCAATATCTCTAATAGCTTTCGGGAAAATGAGGAGGAAAGTCATGTTTTTAAATAAATATTAAGTTTCATTTTACTGCGTAATTATTAGTCATAGAACAAATATTCATAATATTAGTTGTACAGTTTAATTAGGTCTATCAGATGCTGCAATTATATTTCCAATATCTCTAATAGCTTTCGAGAAAATGAGGAGTAAAATCATGTTTTTATATAAATATTAAGTTTCATTTTACTGCGTAATTATTAGTCATAGAACAAATATTCATAATGACAGTTGTACAGTTTAATTAGGTCTATCAGATGCTGTAATGATATTTCCAATATCTCTAATAGCTTTCGGGAAAATGAGGAGGAAATTCATGTTTTTAAATAAATATTAAGTTTCATTTTACTGCGTAATTATTAGTCATAAAACAAATATTCATAATGTCAGTTTTATAGTTTAATTAGGACTATCAGATGCTGCAATGATATTTCCAATATCTCTAATAGCTTTCGAGAAAATGAGGAGGAAAGTCATGTTTTTAAATAAATATTAAGTTTCATTTTACTGCGTAATTATTAGTCATAGAACAAATATTCATAATATCAGTTGTACAATTTAATTAGGTCTATCAGATGCTGCAATTATATTTCCAATATCTCTAATAGCTTTCGAGAAAATGACGAGGAAAATCATGTTTTTATATAAAAATACGGTTTTATTTTACTGCGTAATTATTAGTCATAGAACAAATATTCATAATATCAGTTGTACAGTTGAATTAGGTATATCAGATGATGCAATGATATTTCCAATATCTCTAATAGTTTTCGAGAAAACGAGGAAGAAAGTAATTTAAAAAAAAGTAAAATTCAGTATTTATTAGTACTAGTGAAAATATTCATAATGACAGTAGTAGATTTTAATTAGGTGTATCAGATGCTGCAATAATATTTCCAATATCTCTAATAGCTTTCGAGAAAATGAGGAGTAAAATCATGTTTTTATATAAATATTAAGTTTCATTTTACTGCGTAATTATTAGTCATAGAACAAATATTCATAATATCAGTTGTACAGTTTAATTAGGTCTATCAGATGCTGCAATGATATTTCCAATATCTCTAATAGCTTTCGGGAAAATGAGGAGGAAATTCATGTTTTTAAATAAATATTAAGTTTCATTTTACTGCGTAATTATTAGTCATAAAACAAATATTCATAATGTCAGATTTATAGTTTAATTAGGACTATCAGATGCTGCAATGATATTTCCAATATCTCTAATAGCTTTCGGGAAAATGAGGAGGAAATTCATGTTTTTAAATAAATATTAAGTTTCATTTTACTGCGTAATTATTAGTCATAAAACAAATATTCATTATGTCAGTTTTATAGTTTAATTAGGACTATCAGATGCTGCAATGATATTTCCAATATCTCTAATAGCTTTCGGGAAAATGAGGAGGAAATTCATGTTTTTAAATAAATATTAAGTTTCATTTTACTGCGTAATTATTAGTCATAAAACAAATATTCATTATGTCAGTTTTATAGTTTAATTAGGACTATCAAATGCTGCAATGATATTTCTAATATCTCTAATAGCTTTCGAGAAAATGAGGAGGAAAATCATGTTTTTAAATAAATATTAAGTTTCATTTTACTGCGTAATTATTAGTCATAGAACAAATATTCATAATATTAGTTGTACAATTTAATTAGGTCTATCAGATGCTGCAATTATATTTCCAATATCTCTAATAGCTTTCGAGAAAATGACGAGGAAAATCATGTTTTTATATAAAAATACGGTTTTATTTTACTGCGTAATTATTAGTCATAGAACAAATATTCATAATATCAGTTGTACAGTTGAATTAGGTGTATCAGATGATGCAATGATATTTCCAATATCTCTAATAGCTTTCGAGAAAACGAGGAAGAAAGTAATTTAAAAAAAAGTAAAATTCAGTATTTATTAGTACTAGTGAAAATATTCATAATGACAGTAGTAGATTTTAATTAGGTGTATCAGATGCTGCAATAATATTTCCAATATCTCTAATAGCTTTCGAGAAAATGAGGAGTAAAATCATGTTTTTATATAAATATTAAGTTTCATTTTACTGCGTAATTATTAGTCATAGAACAAATATTCATAATGACAGTTGTACAGTTTAATTAGGTCTATCAGATGCTGCAATGATATTTCCAATATCTCTAATAGCTTTCGGGAAAATGAGGAGGAAATTCATGTTTTTAAATAAATATTAAGTTTCATTTTACTGCGTAATTATTAGTCATAAAACAAATATTCATAATGTCAGATTTATAGTTTAATTAGGACTATCAGATGCTGCAATGATATTTCCAATATCTCTAATAGCTTTCGGGAAAATGAGGAGGAAATTCATGTTTTTAAATAAATATTAAGTTTCATTTTACTGCGTAATTATTAGTCATAAAACAAATATTCATTATGTCAGTTTTATAGTTTAATTAGGACTATCAGATGCTGCAATGATATTTCCAATATCTCTAACAGCTTTCGGGAAAATGAGGAGGAAATTCATGTTTTTAAATAAATATTAAGTTTCATTTTACTGCGTAATTATTAGTCATAAAACAAATATTCATTATGTCAGTTTTATAGTTTAATTAGGACTATCAAATGCTGCAATGATATTTCTAATATCTCTAATAGCTTTCGAGAAAATGAGGAGGAAAATCATGTTTTTAAATAAATATTAAGTTTCATTTTACTGCGTAATTATTAGTCATAGAACAAATATTCATAATATTAGTTGTACAATTTAATTAGGTCTATCAGATGCTGCAATTATATTTCCAATATCTCTAATAGCTTTCGAGAAAATGACGAGGAAAATCATGTTTTTATATAAAAATACGGTTTTATTTTACTGCGTAATTATTAGTCATAGAACAAATATTCATAATATCAGTTGTACAGTTGAATTAGGTGTATCAGATGATGCAATGATATTTCCAATATCTCTAATAGTTTTCGAGAAAACGACGAAGAAAGTAATTTAAAAAAAAGTAAAATTCAGTATTTATTAGTACTAGTGAAAATATTCATAATGACAGTAATAGATTTTAATTAGGTGTATCAGATGCTGCAATAATATTTCCAATATCTCTAATAGCTTTCGAGAAAATGAGGAGTAAAATCATGTTTTTATATAAATATTAAGTTTCATTTTACTGCGTAATTATTAGTCATAGAACAAATATTCATAATGACAGTTGTACAGTTTAATTAGGTCTATCAGATGCTGTAATGATATTTCCAATATCTCTAATAGCTTTCGGGAAAATGAGGAGGAAATTCATGTTTTTAAATAAATATTAAGTTTCATTTTACTGCGTAATTATTAGTCATAAAACAAATATTCATAATGTCAGATTTATAATTTAATTAGGACTATCAGATGCTGCAATGATATTTCCAATATCTCTAATAGCTTTCGAGAAAATGAAGAGGAAAATCATGTTTTTAAATAAATATTAAGTTTCATTTTACTGCGTAATTATTAGTCATAGAACAAATATTTATAATATCAGTTGTACAGTTTAATTAGGTCTATCAGATGCTGCAATGATATTTCCAATATCTCTAATAGCTTTCGGGAAAATGAGGAGGAAATTCATGTTTTTAAATAAATATTAAGTTTCATTTTACTGCGTAATTATTAGTCATAAAACAAATATTCATAATGTCAGATTTATAGTTTAATTAGGACTATCAGATGCTGCAATGATATTTCCAATATCTCTAATAGCTTTCGGGAAAATGAGGAGGAAATTCATGTTTTTAAATAAATATTAAGTTTCATTTTACTGCGTAATTATTAGTCATAAAACAAATATTCATTATGTCAGTTTTATAGTTTAATTAGGACTATCAGATGCTGCAATGATATTTCCAATATCTCTAATAGCTTTCGGGAAAATGAGGAGGAAATTCATGTTTTTAAATAAATATTAAGTTTCATTTTACTGCGTAATTATTAGTCATAAAACAAGTATTCATAATGTCAGTTTTATAGTTTAATTAGGACTATCAGATGCTGCAATGATATTTCCAATATCTCTAATAGCTTTCGAGAAAATGAGGAGGAAAGTCATGTTTTTAAATAAATATTAAGTTTCATTTTACTGCGTAATTATTAGTCATAGAACAAATATTCATAATATCAGTAGTACAATTTAATTAGGTCTATCAGATGCTGCAATTATATTTCCAATATCTCTAATAGCTTTCGAGAAAATGACGAGGAAAATCATGTTTTTATATAAAAATACGGTTTTATTTTACTGCGTAATTATTAGTCATAGAACAAATATTCATAATATCAGTTGTACAGTTGAATTAGGTGTATCAGATGATGCAATGATATTTCCAATATCTCTAATAGTTTTCGAGAAAACGACGAAGAAAGTAATTTAAAAAAAAGTAAAATTCAGTATTTATTAGTACTAGTGAAAATATTCATAATGACAGTAGTAGATTTTAATTAGGTGTATCAGATGCTGCAATAATATTTCCAATATCTCTAATAGCTTTCGAGAAAATGAGGAGTAAAATCATGTTTTTATATAAATATTAAGTTTCATTTTACTGCGTAATTATTAGTCATAGAACAAATATTCATAATGACAGTTGTACAGTTTAATTAGGTCTATCAGATGCTGCAATGATATTTCCAATATCTCTAATAGCTTTCGGGAAAATGAGGAGGAAATTCATGTTTTTAAATAAATATTAAGTTTCATTTTACTGCGTAACTATTAGTCATAAAACAAATATTCATAATGTCAGATTTATAGTTTAATTAGGACTATCAGATGCTGCAATGATATTTCCAATATCTCTAATAGCTTTCGAGAAAATGAGGAGGAAAATCATGTTTTTAAATAAATATTAAGTTTCATTTTACTGCGTAATTATTAGTCATAGAACAAATATTCATAATATCAGTTGTACAGTTTAATTAGGTCTATCAGATGCTGCAATGATATTTCCAATATCTCTAATAGCTTTCGGGAAAATGAGGAGGAAATTCATGTTTTTAAATAAATATTAAGTTTCATTTTACTGCGTAATTATTAGTCATAAAACAAATATTCATAATGTCAGATTTATAGTTTAATTAGGACTATCAGATGCTGCAATGATATTTCCAATATCTCTAATAGCTTTCGGGAAAATGAGGAGGAAATTCATGTTTTTAAATAAATATTAAGTTTCATTTTACTGCGTAATTATTAGTCATAAAACAAATATTCATTATGTCAGTTTTATAGTTTAATTAGGACTATCAGATGCTGCAATGATATTTCCAATATCTCTAATAGCTTTCGGGAAAATGAGGAAGAAATTCATGTTTTTAAATAAATATTAAGTTTCATTTTACTGCGTAATTATTAGTCATAAAACAAATATTCATAATGTCAGTTTTATAGTTTAATTAGGACTATCAGATGCTGCAATGATATTTCCAATATCTCTAATAGCTTTCGAGAAAATGAGGAGGAAAGTCATGTTTTTAAATAAATATTAAGTTTCATTTTACTGCGTAATTATTAGTCATAGAACAAATATTCATAATATCAGTTGTACAATTTAATTAGGTCTATCAGATGCTGCAATTATATTTCCAATATCTCTAATAGCTTTCGAGAAAATGACGAGGAAAATCATGTTTTTATATAAAAATACGGTTTTATTTTACTGCGTAATTATTAGTCATAGAACAAATATTCATAATATCAGTTGTACAGTTGAATTAGGTGTATCAGATGATGCAATGATATTTCCAATATCTCTAATAGCTTTCGAGAAAACGAGGAAGAAAGTAATTTAAAAAAAAGTAAAATTCAGTATTTATTAGTACTAGTGAAAATATTCATAATGACAGTAGTAGATTTTAATTAGGTGTATCAGATGCTGCAATAATATTTCCAATATCTCTAATAGCTTTCGAGAAAATGAGGAGTAAAATCATGTTTTTATATAAATATTAAGTTTCATTTTACTGCGTAATTATTAGTCATAGAACAAATATTCATAATGACAGTTGTACAGTTTAATTAGGTCTATCAGATGCTGCAATGATATTTCCAATATCTCTAATAGCTTTCGGGAAAATGAGGAGGAAATTCATGTTTTTAAATAAATATTAAGTTTCATTTTACTGCGTAATTATTAGTCATAAAACAAATATTCATAATGTCAGATTTATAGTTTAATTAGGACTATCAGATGCTGCAATGATATTTCCAATATCTCTAATAGCTTTCGGGAAAATGAGGAGGAAATTCATGTTTTTAAATAAATATTAAGTTTCATTTTACTGCGTAATTATTAGTCATAAAACAAATATTCATTATGTCAGTTTTATAGTTTAATTAGGACTATCAGATGCTGCAATGATATTTCCAATATCTCTAATAGCTTTCGGGAAAATGAGGAGGAAATTCATGTTTTTAAATAAATATTAAGTTTCATTTTACTGCGTAATTATTAGTCATAAAACAAATATTCATTATGTCAGTTTTATAGTTTAATTAGGACTATCAGATGCTGCAATGATATTTCCAATATCTCTAATAGCTTTCGAGAAAATGAGGAGGAAAATCATGTTTTTAAATAAATATTAAGTTTCATTTTACTGCGTAATTATTAGTCATAGAACAAATATTCATAATATTAGTTGTACAATTTAATTAGGTCTATCAGATGCTGCAATTATATTTCCAATATCTCTAATAGCTTTCGAGAAAATGACGAGGAAAATCATGTTTTTATATAAAAATACGGTTTTATTTTACTGCGTAATTATTAGTCATAGAACAAATATTCATAATATCAGTTGTACAGTTGAATTAGGTGTATCAGATGATGCAATGATATTTCCAATATCTCTAATAGCTTTCGAGAAAACGAGGAAGAAAGTAATTTAAAAAAAAGTAAAATTCAGTATTTATTAGTACTAGTGAAAATATTCATAATGACAGTAGTAGATTTTAATTAGGTGTATCAGATGCTGCAATAATATTTCCAATATCTCTAATAGCTTTCGAGAAAATGAGGAGTAAAATCATGTTTTTATATAAATATTAAGTTTCATTTTACTGCGTAATTATTAGTCATAGAACAAATATTCATAATGACAGTTGTACAGTTTAATTAGGTCTATCAGATGCTGCAATGATATTTCCAATATCTCTAATAGCTTTCGGGAAAATGAGGAGGAAATTCATGTTTTTAAATAAATATTAAGTTTCATTTTACTGCGTAATTATTAGTCATAAAACAAATATTCATAATGTCAGATTTATAGTTTAATTAGGACTATCAGATGCTGCAATGATATTTCCAATATCTCTAATAGCTTTCGGGAAAATGAGGAGGAAATTCATGTTTTTAAATAAATATTAAGTTTCATTTTACTGCGTAATTATTAGTCATAAAACAAATATTCATTATGTCAGTTTTATAGTTTAATTAGGACTATCAGATGCTGCAATGATATTTCCAATATCTCTAACAGCTTTCGGGAAAATGAGGAGGAAATTCATGTTTTTAAATAAATATTAAGTTTCATTTTACTGCGTAATTATTAGTCATAAAACAAATATTCATTATGTCAGTTTTATAGTTTAATTAGGACTATCAAATGCTGCAATGATATTTCTAATATCTCTAATAGCTTTCGAGAAAATGAGGAGGAAAATCATGTTTTTAAATAAATATTAAGTTTCATTTTACTGCGTAATTATTAGTCATAGAACAAATATTCATAATATTAGTTGTACAATTTAATTAGGTCTATCAGATGCTGCAATTATATTTCCAATATCTCTAATAGCTTTCGAGAAAATGACGAGGAAAATCATGTTTTTATATAAAAATACGGTTTTATTTTACTGCGTAATTATTAGTCATAGAACAAATATTCATAATATCAGTTGTACAGTTGAATTAGGTGTATCAGATGATGCAATGATATTTCCAATATCTCTAATAGCTTTCGAGAAAACGACGAAGAAAGTAATTTAAAAAAAAGTAAAATTCAGTATTTATTAGTACTAGTGAAAATATTCATAATGACAGTAATAGATTTTAATTAGGTGTATCAGATGCTGCAATAATATTTCCAATATCTCTAATAGCTTTCGAGAAAATGAGGAGTAAAATCATGTTTTTATATAAATATTAAGTTTCATTTTACTGCGTAATTATTAGTCATAGAACAAATATTCATAATGACAGTTGTACAGTTTAATTAGGTCTATCAGATGCTGCAATGATATTTCCAATATCTCTAATAGCTTTCGGGAAAATGAGGAGGAAATTCATGTTTTTAAATAAATATTAAGTTTCATTTTACTGCGTAATTATTAGTCATAAAACAAATATTCATAATGTCAGATTTATAGTTTAATTAGGACTATCAGATGCTGCAATGATATTTCCAATATCTCTAATAGCTTTCGAGAAAATGAGGAGGAAAATCATGTTTTTAAATAAATATTAAGTTTCATTTTACTGCGTAATTATTAGTCATAGAACAAATATTTATAATATCAGTTGTACAGTTTAATTAGGTCTATCAGATGCTGCAATGATATTTCCAATATCTCTAATAGCTTTCGGGAAAATGAGGAGGAAATTCATGTTTTTAAATAAATATTAAGTTTCATTTTACTGCGTAATTATTAGTCATAAAACAAATATTCATAATGTCAGATTTATAGTTTAATTAGGACTATCAGATGCTGCAATGATATTTCCAATATCTCTAATAGCTTTCGGGAAAATGAGGAGGAAATTCATGTTTTTAAATAAATATTAAGTTTCATTTTACTGCGTAATTATTAGTCATAAAACAAATATTCATTATGTCAGTTTTATAGTTTAATTAGGACTATCAGATGCTGCAATGATATTTCCAATATCTCTAATAGCTTTCGGGAAAATGAGGAGGAAATTCATGTTTTTAAATAAATATTAAGTTTCATTTTACTGCGTAATTATTAGTCATAAAACAAGTATTCATAATGTCAGTTTTATAGTTTAATTAGGACTATCAGATGCTGCAATGATATTTCCAATATCTCTAATAGCTTTCGAGAAAATGAGGAGGAAAGTCATGTTTTTAAATAAATATTAAGTTTCATTTTACTGCGTAATTATTAGTCATAGAACAAATATTCATAATATCAGTAGTACAATTTAATTAGGTCTATCAGATGCTGCAATTATATTTCCAATATCTCTAATAGCTTTCGAGAAAATGACGAGGAAAATCATGTTTTTATATAAAAATACGGTTTTATTTTACTGCGTAATTATTAGTCATAGAACAAATATTCATAATATCAGTTGTACAGTTGAATTAGGTGTATCAGATGATGCAATGATATTTCCAATATCTCTAATAGTTTTCGAGAAAACGACGAAGAAAGTAATTTAAAAAAAAGTAAAATTCAGTATTTATTAGTACTAGTGAAAATATTCATAATGACAGTAGTAGATTTTAATTAGGTGTATCAGATGCTGCAATAATATTTCCAATATCTCTAATAGCTTTCGAGAAAATGAGGAGTAAAATCATGTTTTTATATAAATATTAAGTTTCATTTTACTGCGTAATTATTAGTCATAGAACAAATATTCATAATGACAGTTGTACAGTTTAATTAGGTCTATCAGATGCTGCAATGATATTTCCAATATCTCTAATAGCTTTCGGGAAAATGAGGAGGAAATTCATGTTTTTAAATAAATATTAAGTTTCATTTTACTGCGTAACTATTAGTCATAAAACAAATATTCATAATGTCAGATTTATAGTTTAATTAGGACTATCAGATGCTGCAATGATATTTCCAATATCTCTAATAGCTTTCGAGAAAATGAGGAGGAAAATCATGTTTTTAAATAAATATTAAGTTTCATTTTACTGCGTAATTATTAGTCATAGAACAAATATTCATAATATCAGTTGTACAGTTTAATTAGGTCTATCAGATGCTGCAATGATATTTCCAATATCTCTAATAGCTTTCGGGAAAATGAGGAGGAAATTCATGTTTTTAAATAAATATTAAGTTTCATTTTACTGCGTAATTATTAGTCATAAAACAAATATTCATAATGTCAGATTTATAGTTTAATTAGGACTATCAGATGCTGCAATGATATTTCCAATATCTCTAATAGCTTTCGGGAAAATGAGGAGGAAATTCATGTTTTTAAATAAATATTAAGTTTCATTTTACTGCGTAATTATTAGTCATAAAACAAATATTCATTATGTCAGTTTTATAGTTTAATTAGGACTATCAGATGCTGCAATGATATTTCCAATATCTCTAATAGCTTTCGGGAAAATGAGGAAGAAATTCATGTTTTTAAATAAATATTAAGTTTCATTTTACTGCGTAATTATTAGTCATAAAACAAATATTCATAATGTCAGTTTTATAGTTTAATTAGGACTATCAGATGCTGCAATGATATTTCCAATATCTCTAATAGCTTTCGAGAAAATGAGGAGGAAAGTCATGTTTTTAAATAAATATTAAGTTTCATTTTACTGCGTAATTATTAGTCATAGAACAAATATTCATAATATCAGTTGTACAATTTAATTAGGTCTATCAGATGCTGCAATTATATTTCCAATATCTCTAATAGCTTTCGAGAAAATGACGAGGAAAATCATGTTTTTATATAAAAATACGGTTTTATTTTACTGCGTAATTATTAGTCATAGAACAAATATTCATAATATCAGTTGTACAGTTGAATTAGGTGTATCAGATGATGCAATGATATTTCCAATATCTCTAATAGCTTTCGAGAAAACGACGAAGAAAGTAATTTAAAAAAAAGTAAAATTCAGTATTTATTAGTACTAGTGAAAATATTCATAATGACAGTAGTAGATTTTAATTAGATGTATCAGATTCTGCAATAATATTTCCAATATCTCTAATAGCTTTCGAGAAAATGAGGAGGAAAATCATGTTTTTATATAAATATTAAGTTTCATTTTACTGCGTAATTATTAGTCATAGAACAAATATTCATAATAACAGTTGTACAGTTTAATTAGGTCTATCAGATGCTGCAATGATATTTCCAATATCTGTAATAGCTTTCGGGAAAATGAGGAGGAAATTCATGTTTTTAAATAAATATGAAGTTTCATTTTACTGCGTAATTATTAGTCATAAAACAAATATTCATAATGTCAGATTTATAGTTTAATTAGGACTATCAGATGCTGCAATGATATTTCCAATATCTCTAATAGCTTTCGGGAAAATGAGGAGGAAATTCATGTTTTTAAATAAATATTAAGTTTCATTTTACTGCGTAATTATTAGTCATAAAACAAATATTCATTATGTCAGTTTTATAGTTTAATTAGGACTATCAAATGCTGCAATGATATTTCCAATATCTCTAATAGCTTTCGAGAAAATTAGGAGGAAAGTCATGTTTTTAAATAAATATTAAGTTTCATTTTACTGCGTAATTATTAGTCATAGAACAAATATTCATAATATTAGTTGTACAATTTAATTAGGTCTATCAGATGCTGCAATTATATTTCCAATATCTCTAATAGCTTTCGAGAAAATGACGAGGAAAATCATGTTTTTATATAAATATTAAGTTTCATTTTACTGCGTAATTATTAGTCATAGAACAAATATTCATAATGACAGTTGTACAGTTTAATTAGGTCTATCAGATGCTGCAATGATATTTCCAATATCTCTAATAGCTTTCGGGAAAATGAGGAGGAAATTCATGTTTTTAAATAAATATTAAGTTTCATTTTACTGCGTAATTATTAGTCATAGAACAAATATTCATAATATCAGTTGTACAGTTTAATTAGGTCTATCAGATGCTGCAATGATATTTCCAATATCTCTAATAGCTTTCGGGAAAATGAGGAGGAAATTCATGTTTTTAAATAAATATTAAGTTTCATTTTACTGCGTAATTATTAGTCATAAAACAAATATTCATAATGACAGTTTTATAGTTTAATTAGGACTATCAGATGCTGCAATGATATTTCCAATATCTCTAATAGCTTTCGAGAAAATGAGGAGGAAAGTCATGTTTTTAAATAAATATTAAGTTTCATTTTACTGCGTAATTATTAGTCATAGAACAAATATTCATAATGTCAGATTTATAGTTTAATTAGGACTATCAGATGCTGCAATGATATTTCCAATATCTCTAATAGCTTTCGGGAAAATGAGGAGGAAAATCATGTTTTTAAATAAATATTAAGTTTCATTTTACTGCGTAATTATTAGTCATAAAACAAATATTCATAATGACAGTTGTACAGTTTAATTAGGTCTATCAGATGCTGCAATGATATTTCCAATATCTCTAATAGCTTTCGGGAAAATGAGGAGGAAATTCATGTTTTTAAATAAATATTAAGTTTCATTTTACTGCGTAATTATTAGTCATAAAACAAATATTCATTATGTCAGTTTTATAGTTTAATTAGGACTATCAGATGCTGCAATGATATTTCCATTATCTCTAATAGCTTTCGAGAAAATGACGAGGAAAATCATGTTTTTATATAAATATTAAGTTTCATTTTACTGCGTAATTATTAGTCATAGAACAAATATTCATAATGACAGTTGTACAGTTTAATTAGGTCTATCAGATGCTGCAATTATATTTCCAATATCTCTAATAGCTTTCGGGAAAATGAGGAGGAAATTCATGTTTTTAAATAAATATTAAGTTTCATTTTACTGCGTAATTATTAGTCATAAAACAAATATTCATAATGTCAGTTTTATAGTTTAATTAGGACTATCAGATGCTGCAATGATATTTCCAATATCTCTAATAGCTTTCGAGAAAATGAGGAGGAAAGTCATGTTTTTAAATAAATATTAAGTTTCATTTTACTGCGTAATTATTAGTCATAGAACAAATATTCATAATATCAGTTGTACAATTTAATTAGGTCTATCAGATGCTGCAATTATATTTCCAATATCTCTAATAGCTTTCGAGAAAATGACGAGGAAAATCGTGTTTTTATATAAAAATACGGTTATATTTTACTGCGTAATTATTAGTCATAGAACAAATATTCATAATATCAGTTGTACAGTTGAATTAGGTGTATCAGATGATGCAATGATATTTCCAATATCTCTAATAGCTTTCGAGAAAACGAGGAAGAAAGTAATTTAAAAAAAAGTAAAATTCAGTATTTATTAGTACTAGTGAAAATATTCATAATGACAGTAGTAGATTTTAATTAGGTGTATCAGATGCTGCAATAATATTTCCAATATCTCTAATAGCTTTCGAGAAAATGAGGAGGAAAATCATGTTTTTAAATAAATATTAAGTTTCATTTTACTGCGTAATTATTAGTCATAAAACAAATATTCATAATGACAGTTGTACAGTTTAATTAGGTGTATCAGATGCTGCAATGATATTTCCAATATCTCTAATAGCTTTCGAGAAAATGAGGAAGAAATTCATGTTTATGGAAAAAGGATGTGTGTGTGTGTGTGTGTGTGTGTGTGTGTGTGTGTGTGTGTGTGTGTGTGTGTGTGTGTGTGTGTGTGTGTGTGTGTAAGTGTGTGTGTGTGTGTGTGTGTGTGTGTTTGGTGGGGGGGGGTTATGTCAGTCAGGTTTTTCACTCACAAACTTATCATTTTTACTAAGTCTCCGCCGTTAATTTCTTCATTTTCTTTATATACGTGAGCTGGAGTCGTGTTTCAAGTGGCGATATTTATAAATTGTTAAATATATTGATATATAGCGATATGAAATCACTTTAGAGCCATCATTACGTTTATATATGTAAATTACTATGAATATATATCAGTTTTTAGTGAAGAAAATTGACGGGAATTGGCTATAATTAAGTTTATAGGTGAAAAATCCTAGCTGGCAATGCAGTGTGAGTCGAGGAGTTTCAAGGCCAGAGGGTACATTTTAAAGTGCTTAAAGCCAAGGCCACCTAGGTGGCGTTGTTAAAGCCCGGGTAGAAAGGGAATAATTCTTTTTCTCCCAATTCCCTCATTCGTATTCAAAAAAATTCGAAAAAAATCCAGCAGGTGAGAGAGAGCGAGAGAAATAGATAGATAGATAGATAGAGAGCGAGAGAGAGAGAGAGAGAGAGAGAGAGAGAGAGAGAGAGAGAGAGAGAGAGAGAGAGAGAGAGAGAGAGAGAGAGAGAGAGAGACACACACACACACACACACACACACACACACACACACACACACACACATGAATGATATTTATGTGTACATATACACATGTACACAGCTATTGTATGTACACATTTATGTATACCTCCTCTTCCTCTTCTGTTAAGGAGGAGGAGGAGGAGGAGGAGGAAGGAGAAGTTAATAATAAAGTTTGGTTATTGGCAGCGCGCTTCCCTCGTATCATGGCTTGGAGATGATTTTGTATTCCACTTCAATGTTGTATAACTTATGTAACTTAAGACTAAACGATGTGTTGATGCTACTGTTCAAATCATATAAACCAGGAGAAATTTACCATCCTAAACATATTATTCAATGTATATATAGATTGAAAAATAGTAATAATAATAATAATAACAATAATAATAATAATAATAATAATAATAAAACCTTAGATTGGTGTCCTTCACGTCGTCCCGCCACTCATCCAATTCTTAGTGGCACATCCAAGCGTGACCTCGCGTGACCTGACCTCATTACGCGTGGTCATGTGTGCCGCCGCCCCTTGCCCCGCCCACGCCGCCCACGCCCTCAAGGAAAAAGCCCCCAACCCCGTATTCTTCCAAGAGGGTACGTGTTTGACCTCGTTTGACCTTGGTTTACATAGTATTGACCTCCTCTTGCTCTATATATATCACTCTGGAACCTTTAGAAGACTTTTTTTATATATTCTTAACTAATCTTCCTCCTCCTCTTCCTCCTCCTCCTCCTCCTCCAGCTTACGGAATGACCGAGACCATGCCAACCCATTTTACTCCTCTGGGCCAGGAAAAGTTGGGGTCGTGCGGTCACCTCCTACCTGGGGTGCGGGTGAGGGTGGTGGCGGCCCCCTCCCTCACCCCCGCACCCCCAAACACCCCGGGGGAACTGTGGGTGAAGGCGCCTGGGGTGAGTATTTGTATAGGGGGAATGAGACGGAAATTGTATATATGGAGGGAAGGAAGGGAGAGAAAATGGATGTATGGAGAAATTGAGGGAGAGAGAGAGAGAAATCGGGGTTGGAGGGAAGGAAGGGAGAGAATTTGGGTGCTTAGAGAGAAGGAAGGGAGAGAAATTGGATGTATGGAGAGAAAATGAGGGAAATGGAGGGAGAGAGAGAGAGAAATTGGATGTTTGGAGGGAAGGAAGGGAGAGGATTTGAGAGTTTAGAGGGAAGGAAGAGAGAGAAACCTAACCTAACCTAACCTAACCTAACCTAACCTAACCTAACCTCACCCTAACCTGACCTAACCTGACCTCGCCTCACCCCAAGGTCATGTCCGGTTACCTCAACAACCCGGCTGCCTCCGCTTTGACCTTCACCCCTGATGGCTGGCTTCAGACGGGTGACGTGGTGACCTACGAGACAGACGGATCCTTCTATGTGGTGGACAGGATCAAGGAACTCATCAAGGTCAAAGGTCATCAGGTAAGGTCATGTAGAAGACTATCCTTTCTCTAATTCAAGTAGTTAGTGTAGAGTAGTTATATCAAACAGCCTTCGCCGGGACCCTAGGGTACATTGTTGTTTGTGTTCCCTTGTATATTCCGCCTCCTCCTTCTCAGGTCTCGCCATCCGAACTTGAATCCGAAATCTGCAAAATGCCCGGAATATCGGATGCCGGAGTGATAGGAATTCCGGATGAGAGGTCCGGTGAGGTTCCCCGCGCCTACGTGATCCGGTCTGACCCCCGGGTGAGTGCGGATGCGGTGGAGGAGTGGGTGAAAGGCCGCCTTGCACCCTATAAACAGCTCGGGGGAGGCGTGAACTTTGTTGAGGATTTGCCCAAAAGTCCCGCTGGAAAGTTGCTGAGAAGAGTTTTGAAGGAGAAGAATGAATGAATGACTGATTGACTGACTGACTGGCTGGCTGGCTGGCTGGCTGGCTGGCTGGCTGGCTGACTGGCTGGCTGGCTGACTGGCTGGCTGGCTGGCTGGCTGGCTGGCTGGCTGGCTGACTGGCTGGCTGGCTGGCTGGCTGGTTGGCTGGCTGGCTGGCTGGCTGACTGACTGACTGACTGACTGACTGACTAACTAACTAACTAACTTAAAATGAATTGACTCACTGACTGACTTAATTATTTGTTGTTAAAAAAAAAAATAGAGAAATTTTAAAATAATGTTTAAAAAAATGTTTTGTATAAGAAATAATGAACTTTTTTTTTGGGTCATACTTGAAAAAAATATATAAATGAATGAAATCAAAAATAACTTCGCAAAATTTAGGTCAAAAAAATAAAGAGATGAAAATATTGAAATGAATTATTATTATTATTATTATTATTATTATTATTATTATTATTATTATTATTATTATTATTATTTTAGTTAGAAAAACGAATATTAATACCAAACATTTTATTTCTTTTTACCGATTCATAACACAGCAGAAAATATATACAAATGAGAGAGAGAGAGAGAGAGAGAGAGAGAGAGAGAGAGAGAGAGAGAGAAATTTTATACAACCATAATTCTCTCTCTCTATGGAAGAAGAGAGAAAGTAATATTTCCTCTCTCTCTCACATTTTGTTTGTGTGTTTGTGTGTTTGTTTACGAGACAAAACACAGAATGGATCCAAACAAACAAACAAACACACACAAACAAACAACAACAGTCACCCCAGGAAGAATACTGCCATATGTACACGCACACAGGTATACGTACACAGACGTATACGTACACAGACGTACACGCATAAAAAAAAAAAAACGCACATGGAATACTGATCAATACATTTCTTTGTTCGTTTGGAAAAAGTTATACAATATTTTTTTTACACTTATGTACGTATCATGTGTGTGCGTGTGTGTGTACGCGTCACTGTATGTGCGTCTCTCGACATGTTCCTCTCACTTTGGCATCAAACGCACACATAT
>JAPQNM010000031.1:3040004-3055004 GCA_029783475.1 Metacarcinus magister
AGAGAGAGAGCCACTACAGAACGAATGATTAGAGAGAGAAACAGATAAACAGAGAGAGAGAGAGGGAGGGGGAGAGAGATAAACACAGAGAGAGAGAGACCCTCCCCCCCCTCCACCCATAATAATAATAAGGAAACAATTAATAACACTTAAATTACCTCGTCAAGGCCATTACATATAAACATATTGGCCTAAAATAAATATTACCACCACCATTACCACTCCCACCCTTACACACCCACGTACACTAAACTACCACCACACACCTGTTATGCGTCTGTGGTGTGTGTGATGAGTGTGGTGTGTGGTTGTGGTGATACAGTGATGAGTTACAGCACCTCCCCTCCACCTCTTTACACAGTCTGGCAGTGAATGGAAATGATGATAGAAGGAAGGAGAAATACGTCACTGTTACCTGTGACGTCATGAATTGGGTTTGTGTATATTTTGTTTTTAGTGTGGTTGAGTGTGTTTTGTGGGTGTGGGTGTGTGTGGTTTGGGTTTATTTAGTGTGTGTGTGTTTTTGGTGTATGTGTGTGGTGTGTGTGTGTGTTTTTTCTTTGGTTTTGTACAGGGACTAGTTTGTCTATCGTCATTATTGGTAAGTTGATGTTGAAATGAGAGTCTTTCTTATACTATTATAATGTAAAGGTAGAATTAGTAGTTATATATACATTTTAGTGTTGGAATTATGTATATGTTATTTATATATACACATTAGATGCAGTACGGTGTTTATAAGCTCAATGCATTAAATTGTTATTGTATATATATTAGTTATTAGAACATAATAAAATAAACTAATACTTTTAATAACCTTATAATAATTATTTAAACTTATTTACATGAGTTGAATTAATAAAAAGGATGTTATTGTAATTATTTTCATTATTATTCGAAGTCTCATTTGACTTGTTTCTATCCCTCAGTTGGCGCCAAAAATCTGTGATAGAGAGGGAGGAAGGAGACGATTCTGGTGTCATTTAACCATTATTTTCCTGCTTTCTGGCCTGCTTGTGGGCGTCCTGCTGCAAGATGAAGGGCGGCAGGCTCAGACCTACCCGCTACGCCCATTTTGAAGGCCACACCGACGTTTGTTACAGCAATGATGGAAGGTAAGCTTAGGTCGATCTAATGTACACACGAGGTAGAAAATGGTTGGTGTGTTTTGAATTGGTTATTATAGGTTTAATATTTATTTAATGTTATTTTGTGTCCTATAATAATGTGTTGTGGGTTTTATTGGGTATCTGGGGGCAGTATTGTTTTTTTGATATCTGTTTTGGTATAGGCGTGAGGATGAAATATGAAGGTATGTGTGTGTGAGTGTGTGAGTTCCTTGGTCTTAACTGTAGCTGGAGGTGTAGTTTGAGGTTATAGCTTGTGATGACAGTGTTGCTTAATGGCTGTAACATATATAGAGTCACGTTACAGCGGGTACAGTCCCTTGTAGACCATATACTAGTGTTGTGGGCCTCCTTGGACTCCAGATTACTGAAACGTATTTGAGGTACAGCAAGATTAAGCTTTTGTAGAGGTGAAGGAAGGCAGGTAGTGTTAGCAATGGGTGTAAATGTTAACTTAAGTGGTGTTAGTATACGTTTGGTTTGGTTTACTTAGGTGTGCATGTGTTGGGGGAGTTGTTACGCCCACGCCCAGGTCCAGGTCCGCCCTTGCGTTGGTGTGTTCGGGTTTGTTATTGAAATCTTATTGCTATTGTGTATTAATTTTTGTTTTTCTCTCTCTCTCTACACATTATTCTCCTTCCTTCTCTTCTCTCTTCCTTCCTTCCTCTCTGTCTCCCTTCCTACATCCTTTATTCCTCTCTCTTCCTTCCCTCTTTCCCTCCCCTTCCTTCCTTCCTTCCGTCCTTCCTCCCATCAAACCTCTCTCTCAACTAACCCTCTCTCCTTTCATCTCTCCCTACCATCCGTTCTCTCTCTCTCTCCCTGCTTCCTTCCCTCCCTCCTCCCTACCCTCTCTCCCTACCTTACCCCACCCCCCTCACGCACACACACACACACACACACACAGGTACATCATTACGTGTGGTTCAGACGGCGAGGTCAGAGTGTTCGAAGGACTTGATGATGATGACTGTAAAACGTTCCCCGTGGCCGACTGTGCATCTGCCGTGGCCTATAGGGTGAGTACAGGGTGTGTTTAGGGTGAGCTTAGGGTGTGTGTGTGTTTGGGTGATGTTGGGGTGGGATTAGGGTGAGTTTGGGTGGGTTTTGGGTGTGTTTGGGTGAGTTTTGGGTGGGTTTTGCGGTGTATTAACCTAACTTAACCTTTCCTTCTCTCCCTTCTCTCCCATTCCTCCCACACCCATCACCTCCCTCTCCCATTCCTCCCCCACCTCCCTCCCCTTCACCCATTCACCCGTTCACCCGTCAGGCCGGCTGTTTCCTGGTGGCTAACGACTCTAACTTGGTTCAATCGTTCACCCTTGAGGACGGGTCACCCAACGGCGTGATCACCCGCTTCTCTGCCCCCGCTACGCATATTGTTGTCAGCGCTGATGCTAAACGGGTGGCCTGTGCTGGGAGGTAAGGGTTATTATTGTTATTTGTTATTATTTATTGTTATTATTATTATTATTATTTATTTATTATTATTATTTTATTATTATTTTTTCAGTTTTTTTTTAACGATGTTTTTGATTTTTATTTATTTTATTTATTTCTGTTTTATTATTATTATTTTTTTTGTCAGTGTTTTATTTTACGGTTTTTTGTTATATATATATTTTTATTTATTGATGTTTTTTATTTATTTATTTATTTATTTATGCTTGTGTGTGTATGTGTTTGTGTGTGTGTTTGTACTAATCTAACTCTCTCTCTCTCTCTCTCTCTCTCTCTCTCTCTCTCTCTCTCTCTCTCTCTCTCTCTCTCTCTCTCTCTCTCTCTCTCTCTCTCTCACTCTAACTCTAACTCTATACGCACACAGTGACATGAAGATCCGTGTACACGACACCGTTGCGTACAGGGATAAGGAGTACACAGGGCACACGGCACCTGTACTGTCCGTGGCACTCGACCCCAAAGGTAAGGACGAGGAGGAGGAGGAAGAAGAGGAGGTTAGGTTAGGTTAGGTTAGGAAGAGGAGGTTAGGTTACGAGGAGGAGGAAGAAGAGGAGGTTAGGTTAGGAGGAGGAGGAAGAAGAGGTTAGGTTAGGTTAGGTTACGAGGAGGAGGAAGAGGTTAGGTTAGGTTAGGTTACGAGGAGGAGGAGGAAGAAGAAGTTAGGTTAGGTTACGAGGAGGAGGAAGAAGAGGTTAGGTTAGGAGGAGGAGGAGGAGGTGATGGTAAGGTTAGATTAGGAGGAGGAGGAGGAGGAAGAAGAGAGAATTAATTTAGATGTAGGAGAAGGAGGAAGAGATAGAGGATGACGAGGAGGAAGAAGATTTAGAGAGAGAGAAATAGTACTAATAGTAATAATAATAATAAAAATAAAATATAAATAATAATAATAATACCACTACCTAACCTAACCTAACCTAACACCCTACCCTCACCTTACCCCACATCCTCACCCTTCCTACCCACCCCCGCATCACCCTATCACCCTAAACAGGAGACTACATCGCCTCCTCTTCCTGCGACGGCTCAGTACGCGTCTGGAACCTTAATACCGCTGTGGTAGAAGTCTCCTGGTCTGTCCTACCACAAACAAACAGCTTCTCGGCCTCTAACACCCTATGCCGATTGGAATTCTCACCTTGCGGACTCACCCTAGCTGTACCGGTGGGGCCGAAAGTGTTGCTGTATGACCGGGAAGGGTGGAGAGCGGATGGCGAGCTGATCTGTGATAGGGTGACTGAGGTGAGTTTAGGGTGAGAGTGTGTGTGTGTGTGTGTGTGTTTTTTGTTCTAGGGTGTATATAGTGTTTTTTTTGTTAATTTTAGGGTGAAAAGTATATATATTTCCAGTCTTTAACCTCACCCTATTTTTACACCCTAATTTCAACCCTACATTTCATATCACTCCAGTCTAACCTAACCACCCAAATTTTCACCCTAACCTAACCTAACCTAACCTAACCTCACCCTATTTACCCCTAGACCATATCCGTGGTAGCCTTCTCACCCTGCGGCACCCTGCTAGTCGGGGGATGCAGGAACGGAACGCTGGTGGTGTGGTGCGTTCCGTCCCGTTCCGTGGTGCTGGTTGAGACTCACCCTAAAGGCATGGCTGTGTGTGGAGTCGTCTGGAATCCAAACGGTGACAAGGAGTTTGCGTTTGTGGATGTGGATGGCCAACTGGGGACTGTGGTGGGCGTGGGCGTGGGCGCGGGGGGGGGTGGAGGTGAGTTAAAGGGGGTTATGGGGGAGGGAAGAGAGGTGTGTGTGTGTGTTTGAGAATGTGTGTGTATGTTTTGGGTGTGTGTGTGTGTTTGAGAATGTGTGTGTGTGTGGTGTGTGTGTTTTGAAATGTGTGTGTATGTGTGTGTGTGTGTGTGTGTGTTTGAGATGTAGTAGTTTTGGAAGAGTGTGTGTGTGTGTGTGTGTTTTGAGAGAAAGTGTGTGTGTGTGTGTGTTTAGATGAGAGGGAAGCAATGTGTGTGTATGTGTATATGTGTGTTTTAACTGTGTATGTGTGTGTGTGTGTGTTTTAACTGTGTATGTACGTATATATGTCTATTATAATATCTTCTTCCTCTCTATCCTTCACCCGTTCTCACCCTAATTCACCCGCAGGACACACCCAGCCTCACCAACGGGGTACAGAACGGCGTGGGTGAACCAACCACTCCGGGTGACTTGGCGGGTGACCTCTTCCCTCCTCCGGGTGTCAGCGGGGGAGAGGAGGAGGAGGAGGAAGAAGAGGAGTTTTCACTTAATAGGATAAAGGCTCAGATGGGTTTCGCTGATGATGCTGAAGGAACATTTCTAGGACTACCCGCTGCTGCTGGTGCTGGTGGGGAAGGAGGTAGGATACTGTAGGATGCTGTAGGATAGGTTAGGTAGGTGTAGGATGGTGAAATAATGGCTGTAGGATTGTTTAGGAAGCTGTAGGATCTTAATTAATAGCTGTAGGATGTTGGATATTGATGTTTAAATGGTGTAGGATTCTAAATAATGGCTGTAGGAGGGTAAATAAGGATGTTTGAATAGTGTAGGATAGGTTAGGTAGGTGTAGGATGTTCATTAATAGCTGTAGGATATCTCAAAGGACTCTAGGCCTATGTATATATGTAAAGAATTGAGAAAAATACAGGTTTTTCCATATTTTATCAATTTTTTTTCATTATTTTACAGGTAGTGGTGGTGGTGGTGGTGGGTCAGGTCAAGGCGGTGACCTGGCTGCCCGGCGGGTCATCGAGGTCAAGCTGCCGGAGGTACAGAAGCCCTTCCAGCCGGGCATGTCTCCGGAGCACTTGGAGGAAAGATATATGGTGGGTATTTCTCTCTCCATCTCTCTCTCATTCTCTCTCTCTCAATTTCTTGCTTTCTAAAATAACTCTCTCTCTCTCTCTCTCTCTCTCTCTCTCTCTCTCCTTCAGTTCTCTACATAATATAATAAATAATAGTCACCCGTTTTCACCCGTCACCCGGCAGCTGTCTAACCCGGATGAACATTTTATATATACACAAAATTAATGAAATATCTAAACAAACCCTATTTCTACCCCCTTCCCCCCATTCACCCGCCTTCACCCGCTCACCCATCACTCCCCCTTCCCCCAGCTGTGGAATACGACGGGTGTAGTCCGCCAGTATACCCCGGGTGAGCAGGAAAGTGGGTATGTTGATGTGCAGTTCCACGACACATCAGTTCACCACTCGCTGCACCTCAACAATGCTAATGGGTACAGCATGGCAGCCTTGTCCAAACAGGTGCTGGTGCTGGCGGCGGAGGCGGGGGAGGAACAGCCAAGGTGGGTGTGGGGGGGGTGTGGGTTTTTGAGTTTGAGTTTTTTTTTCAATTTTGAGTATTTTTGAGTTTTTGAGTTTTTGATTTTTTGGTTTTTTGATTTTTGATTTTTCGATTTTGGATTTTTTGGTTTTTCGATTTTTGATTTTTTGATTTTTTGGTTTTTTGGTTTTTTTGATTTTTTTTAGTTTATTTTCTTCAATTTTGAGTTTTTGGTTTTTTATTTTTTTTTGTGGGGTTAAAATTATGTGTGTTTTGGGGTTAAAATTGTGTGTTTTTGTGTGTGTGTGTGTATGTATGTGCGTTTGATAAGTGTGTTTTTGTCTGTGTGTGCGTTTGAAAAAGTATGTTTTTGTCTGTGTGTGCGTTTGAAAAGTGTGTTTTTGTCTGTGTGTGCGTTTGAAAATGTGTGTGTGTGTGTGTGTTTCTATATATTACTATGATATTTATGTGCGTATATATATATATGTGTGTGTGTGTTTTTTGCATGTGTGCGTGTATGTGTGTATTTAAATATATACACACCAAACCCTAATCTTAACCTACACACACACACACACACACACACACACACACACACACACACCCAAAACGCACACACCCAAGCCATTCCATGACGAGATATGCGTTTGATGAGAACGTTTAGTCACCCGTCAGCGCCTGACTCTCCCCTCACCCGCCATCCATGCTAGGTAATCTTGGCGCCGGGTGAAAGCCTCACCCGGCGCTGTAAGGCCCTACCTATAAACTGGCCTCTCTCTCAACACAAACGGAACGCAATACTGTTACGTTTGTGCTGTCACCCGGCCTACACTGGGGGATGCCTGTCACCCGCCGCGTTTCCCTCACCCGCTGCGGTTTAAAATTTTCCACTTTTTCATCTTTGGGGGTTAAGTTAATTTGTGTTTTATCTCTCTGGGGGAATTTGTAAGGGGTTTTTGGGGTAGGGCAGCGGGTGAAGGGGTCGTCCGGGTGACTGGGTAGCCCCCCGGGGAATGACCTGGGGGTGGGGGGCCGCCTGGCGGGTGAAACTAAGCTACTTGATTATTCTTTAGTAATCTGAGAATGGCTTGCGGGTGATAAATAAATAAATAAAAATAAATAAATAATTGTTTACGAAATGTATTATGTCGGGTTATTAATATTTTTTTTTACTCTCTCTCTCTCTCTCTTTCTCTCTTTTTCTTTCTCTTTCTACTACTATTACTATTATTTTTACTACTACCTCTCTCTCTCTCTCTCTCTCTCTCTCTCTCTCTCTCTCTCTCTCTCTCTCTCTTTCTATCTACTACTATTACCACTACTACACCTCCCTCTCTCTCTCTCTCTCTCTCTTTCTACTACTATTACCACTACTACCTCTCTCTCTCTCCCCCCCTCTCTCTCTCACCCACAGCAAATTAAAAGTCCAGCATCTCTCCGGGGGCAAGGACTGGGATCTAGACCTACCGCCGGGTGAGGACATCCATGCGGTGGGTGTCGGGTGCGGGTGGGTGGCAGCCGCAACAAGCAAGCGGTACCTGCGTTTGTTTGGGGTCTGCGGCACCCAGCGCAATATATTTTCTCTCCCGGGTCCGGTCGTGTGTCTGGCTGGGTTGGAGAAATTGCTGATGTTGGTGTATCATAGTGGTGTGGGTGAGTGGAGGGAAGGGGGGCGGGGGGGGTGTGGGAGAGAGAGAGAGGAGGAAAGGTTGGGTGTGTGTCTGTCTCTCTCTAGCTGTCTCTCTCTCTCTGTTTTTTTTGTCTAGCTAGCTGGTGTCTGTTTGTTTTTCTCTCTCTCTCTCTCTCTCTCTCTCTCTCTCCTCTCTCTCTCTCTCTCTCTCTCTCTCTGTGTGGTGTATGTGTGTGTGTGTGTGTTTGTAAGATTAATATTTGTTTATTTTTGATGTGTACTGTTTCTGTGTGTGTGTATGTGTGTGTGTGTGTATGTGTATCTATCTATCTATCTATCTCTATCTATATTATCTCTCTCTATCTCTCTCTCTCTCTCTCTCTCTCTCTCTCTCTCTCTCTCTTATTATTATCAATATATAAACAAAACTATTTAATATAATTTCATAAACACACACTAACTACCTCTCTCTCTCTCTCTCTCTCTCTCTCTCTCTCTCTCTCTCTCTCTCTCTCTCTCTCTCTCTCTCTCTCTCTCCCAGGTGTGGCAGGTGATCAGCACATGTCCACAATGATCCTGTCAGTCGCCAAGGCCTGTCACCCGCTCACCCATCCTTCACCCGTCGCCTTGTCACCCAAATCCTTCCTGGCGTGGGCTGGATTCACGGATGAGGGAACGCCCCTCACCATGGACTCATCCGGCATCATCCGGCTCATGCACAGAGACCTTAAGGGAGTCTGGTCACCCGTATTGGACACCCGGATGCATGTAAGTCTGGCGGGTGACTGCCGGGTGAATTTATATATTTTTTTTTTATATATATATGTGTGATTTGGTATTAATATTTTTTTTTCTCTCTCTCTCTCTCTCTCTCTCTCTCTCTCTCTCTCTCTCTCTCTCTCTCTCTCTGTCTCTCTCTCTCTTATCATCATCATCATTATTATTATTATTACTATTTTCACTTTTTCCTTTCTCTCTCTATCTCTCTTACTACTACTATTACTACTACTACTACTACTCTCTCTCTCTCTCTCTCTCTCTCTCTCTCTCTCTCTCTCTCTCTCTCTCTCTCTCTCTCTCTCTCTCTCTCTAGGTCCGCAGTAAGAGTGATCATTACTTCCTGGTTGGAGGCTCTGAGGTGCAAGGCAGCGTGAGGTGTGTCATGTGTAAGGGTGCTCGCTTCCCTACACTCGTACCTACACCTCATGTGTCGCTGCTCAATATGAAGGTATGGGGGTGTGGGTGGGGGGGGGGTTGTGGGGTGTGTGTGGGTGTTTTGGGTGTGTGTGTGTGTTTTGGTAGTGTGTTGTGTGTGTGTGTTTGGGTATGTTTGTGTGTGTTTGAGCGTGTTTGTGTGTTTTGGGGTGTGTGTGTGTGTGTGTTTTGAGTGTGTATGTGTGTGTGTGTGTGTGTTTGAGTGTGTTATGGCTGTGTGTTAGGGTGTGTTATGTTTGTGTGTGTTTATTTATCTAATTGTTATATTTTCACCCTAAACAGCTGCCAGTGTGCGAGGGTGACACAGAGAAGGGTGAGCTGGAGGAGAAGATGTCTCGCCTCACCCTGTTCCTGCACACCCTAGGCCTGCTGTCAGCCCGGGGGGGGGAGGGGGAGGCGGAGGAGGAGGAGGAGGTGAAGAGAGGACTGCAGGAAGCTATGATTAAACTGTTTGCGGTGAGTGTGTGTGTGTGTGTGTGTGTGTGTGTGTGTGTGTTTGTGTGTGTGGGTGTGTGTTTGTGTGTGTGTGTGTGTTTGTGTTTGTTTTGTTTATTAATGTTATTATTGTGGTGTTTATATTTTTATTTATTTTATTTTATTTTATTTGTTTATTTATTTTTATTTTATTTATTTATTTATTTATTTATTTATTTATTTATTTATTTTGCAATTTTTTTTTTTTGTTATTAATATTGTTTATTTTTTATATGTATTTATATTAATTTGATTTTTTTTCTCTCTCCCTCCCTCTCTCTCTCTCTCTCTCTCTCTCTCTCTCACCCTATATCACCCTATCCCCCCCTTCTCTCACCCTTATATCTCTCTCCCTTTTACCCTATCACCCTTATCTCACCCTATCTCTTCACCCTATCACCCTAATCTCACCCTACCTTCACCCTTTCACCCTAATCTCACCCTGCCTTCACCCTATCTCTCTCTCCCTCACCCTAACCTCACCCTATCTCTCTCTCCTCTCACCCTATCACCCTAATCTCACTCTGACCTCACCCTATCTCTCTCTCTCACTCAATCACTCTATATCTCTCTTAACTCTCTCTCTATCTATCCCTACCCTCACCCTACCCCCCTACCCTCACCCTACCCTCACCCTACCCCCTCACCCTAACAGCTAGCGTGTCGCAGTGAGAGGGAGTGTCGTGCCTTAGAAATAGGTCAATTGATGCCTAGTTTGAACACAGTGGAGTTGGCTATTAAGTACTCAAGCAGGCTGGGCCGAATGAACCTAGCAGAGAAATTGGGTCTGGTAGCGGCTAGCAAGGTGGAGGAGGAGGAGGAGGAGAGGAGGAGGAGGAGGAGGAGGAGAGGTATGTGTTTGTTAAGAGACGGGAGGAGGAGGAGGAAGAGGAGGTGGTGTGTGGGAATGGAAGAGAGGAAGAGGAAGAAGAGGAGTTGATTTGTGAGTATTATTTATTTATTTATTTATTTATTTATTTAGTTGTTGTTATTGAAATATATTGATTGAAATACACACACACACACGTACGTACACACAGGCACACACACGTACACACCCATTCCCTACACACACACACATATACGTACACACACCCATTCCCACACACACACTACACACACCACCCTACACACACACATTCCCCTACACACACACATACACACACACACCCATTCCCGTACACACAGGCCCACACACGTACACACACCCATTCCCTACACACACACCCATTCCCACCCACGTACACACACACCCATTCCTAAACGCCCATTTCCACGCCCATTTCAGCCAACCCATTACTAGAGGCTGCCAGAAGACGGTCTCTTCCCGCCCACCCTCCACGCCCATTCCCACGCCCATTCCTTCCCTAAACCTTGTAACCCATTCAAGAAAAAAATAGATCTTCCTCCTCCCTCCTCCTCCTCCTCCTCCTCCTCCTCCTCCTCCTCCTCTATGAAAAGAAGTGTAGACGCCCTTGACAGCTTCAGGAAGGCAATGAGGAAAGAAAAAGCGCCCATTTTACGCCCAGTTTTGAGGAAGGGACAGGTATGTATGTGTGTGTGTATGTGTGTGTGTGTGTGTGTGTGTCTCTCTCTCTCTCTCTCTCTCTCTCTCTCTCTCTGTCTGTTATTGTTATTATTATTATTACACATTATTACCATTGATTAATATACCATTCCTCCTCCTCCTCCTCCCCCTCCCCCCCCACAGAAGAGGAAGGAAGACGCCCAGACAGCCCCAGGGAAGGAGAATCACCCCAGCCTCACACCCACACCCACCCCCACGCCCACACCCTCCCCCAACCCCTTTAGAAAACACATGGGCGGGGTAGAGGGTGGAGAGAGGACCTCCTACCCCCTCTCCTAACCCCTTCAGGAAGAATATTGGGGGTACGGGCGTGGTAGTGGGGTGTGAGGTGCCCACGACCACCCAGCCCACGCCCACGCCCAAAAAATCCGCCCTACAGCTCTGGTTGGATGATAATATTGAGGTTTTGAGATTTAACTGTAGTGGGAGTGATTGTGGGCGTGGCATGGAGGAGGAGGAGTGTGTGTGTGGAGATAAGGATTTGCTGGTCAAGGCTGCAGTCATGTTCAGGGATTTGCAGGTTGGAGTGAAACAGGTAAGGTGGAGAGAAAGGGGGGGTGAATGGGGGGAGGGGAATTGGGGAGTAGAAAGAAGGAAGGATGGATGGATGGATAAGGAAGAGAGAGAGTGAAGGGAAGGAGAGAGAGAGAAGGGAGGGAAGGAGAGAGAGAAAGGGGGGGTGAAGGGGAGGGGAATTGGGGAGAGAGAAAGGAAGGAAGGATGGATGGATAAGGAAGAGAGAGGAGGGAAGAGGAGAGAGAGAGAAGGAAGGAGAGAGAGAAAGGGGGGTGAATGGGGGAGGAGAGAAAGGAAGGAAGGATGGATAAGGAAGAGAGAGAGTGAAGGGAGAGATAGGAGAGAGGGAGGGAAGAGGAGGAGAGAGAGAGAGGGAGGGAAGAGGAGAGAGAGAGAGAGAGAAGGGAAGGGAGGAGATAGGAGAGAGAGAAGGGAGGGAAGGAGAGAAAATGAAATATATAAATAAAAAAAACTGAACAAAATTATTTATATATATTTATCTTAACTTTTCAGAAATACAAGTTAAGGGCGGCGGCGTCAGGGCGTGGGGGGGCGGGGGCGGGGGCGGGGGCCAGCTTGCTCACCCCCCCAAATATCCCCAGAGAAGAGGAGGAGAGGAAGAGGCCAAGGGAAGAGGAGGAGGAGGAGGAGAGGAAGAGGCCAAGAGAAGAGGAGGAGGAGGAGGAGAGACAGAGAGAGAGAAAAATCTATAGGTTCGGGTTTAAATAAATTGTCAGCTTTTTTGTTTAAGAAAGATTAATTATTTATTGATTTATTTATTTTATTTTATTTATTTATTTTATTTATATTTTATTTTTATTTATTTTATTTTTATTTTATTTATTTATTTTATTTATTTATTTTATTTTTATTGATTTATTTTATTTTTTATTTATTTTATTTTTATTTATTTATTTTATTTTTATTTATTTATTTTATTTATTTATTTTTTTCAAAGTAATTTTTTTTTGTTTTTTTGGTTTTTTGTATTTTGATTTTTTTCATTTTTTTGATTTTTGAATTTTTTTTTTTTTTAGGATTTATTCGGTTTTTGATTTTTGAATTTATTTTTTTCATTGTTTTTTTTTAGTTATTTGGAGGTTTTTTTTGGTTTTCTCTCTTTTTCTTTTTCTTTCTCTCTCTCTCTCTCTCTCTCTCTCTCTCTCTCTCTCTCTCTCTCTCTCTCTCTCTCTCTCTCTAATATTTTACACAAGGAAGAATTATAATTTTTTCTCTATTTTTGTAAAAGGAAAAAAAAATAAAAATAATAAATAAAAAAAGTATAAATAAATAAAAAATATTCAAAACATTTATTTATTTATTTATTTAAAAACAATTCCTTTAGTATATATATATATTTTTTTTTCTGTCAATGTCTACAAAAATGTTCGTATTATATCATTTATATTTTCTACATTCCTTATAGTTATATATATATAGAGAGATTATACATTATACTTATACATAGATAGATATAGATATAATTAAGAGTTTATGTCGTCTATACAAAACAAACAAACACATAAACATAAACAAACATCATTTAGTTCAGATTTTATATAATTAATTGTAAATATAAATCATTAATAATAGTAATAGTAGGAGTAGTAGTAGTAGTAGTAGTAGTAGTAGTAGTAGTAGTAGTAGTAGGAGTAGGAGTAGGAGTAGGAGTAGTAGTAGTAGTAGGAGTAGTAGTAGTAGTAGTAGTAGTAGTAGTAGTAGTAGTAGGAGTAGGAGTAGGAGTAGTAGTAGTAGTAGTAGTAGTAGTAGTAGCAGTAGCAGTAGCAGTAGTAGTAGTAGTAGTAGTAGTAGTAGTAGTAGCAGTAGTAGTAGTAGTAGTAGTAGCAGTAGCAGTAGCAGTAGTAGTAGTAGTAGTAGTAGTAGTAGTAGTAGAGTAGTAGTAGTAGAGTAGCAGTAGCAGTAGCAGTAGTAGTAAGTAGTAGTAGCAGTAGCAGTAGCAGTAGCAGGAGTAGGAGTAAGTAGTAGTAGGAGTAGGAGAAGGAGAAGTAGTAGTAGCAGCAGTAGTAGTAGTAGTAGTAGTAGGAGTAGAAGTAGTAGTAGTAGTAGTAGTAGCAGCAGTAGTAGTAGTAGTAGTAGTAGTAGTAGTAGTAGTAGTAGTAGTAGTAGTAGTAGTAGTAGCAGCAGTAGTAGTAGTAGAAGTAATAGATAGAAACAGAGAGAGAGAGAGAGAGAAACAAACAAAGTAATTTCAAAGGAAGAAGAAGAATGAAAGATTATCTCTCACTCTCACTCTCACTCTCTCTCTCTCTCTCTCTCTCTCTCTCTCTCTCTCTCTCTCTCTCTCTCTCTCTCTCTCTCTCACTATGCGTTCCTGAGTTTAGCAAGTCTTTGAGTAAGTTCATCTTGGTCCTGACTTGCTTGAGTTGCCGTCACGCCAACGCCCAAGGTCGAGGTGCCGCCCGTGGGGAGCTCCATGTTCAACTCAAGCCTGTGGGGGGGGGTAAGGGGGCGTTAGAGTGTGTGGATGGGCGGGGAGGGGGGGGAGGGTGAGATAGGGCGTGTGGGCGTGCGTGTGTGTGTGTGTGTGTGTGTCTCCCAGGAAGAAAACAATACAATTTTAACTCCAATCAAACTTAATCTTATACTCAAACATCCTTTTCCTCCTCCTCCTCCTCCTACGCCTCCTACGCCGCCTCCTACAGATCCTACGGCTACTGACCCGGCTTCATCTGCGACCTGGGTCATGAGTCCATTGACAGAGTCCTGCGGGATGGCTGTAGTGACTGTCTGGCCCATAGCAGTGTCCATGTAGGAACTTTGGACATCTAAATCCTCAAATTGATGTTCAAATTTATCCATTAATGTCGATATTTTTTCTAAGTTCATACTCTTCATAGCGGCTTCCAGGTTTTTGACGACGCCTGCCATGCTCTGGGTCACCTGTGGGGTTAGATTAGGTTAGGTTAGGTTAGTGTGGGGTGGGGGTCAGGTTAGGTGGGGTTAGGTTAGGTTAGGTTAGTGTGGGGTTAGGTTAGGTTAGGTTAGTGTGGGGTTAGGTTAGGTTAGGTTAGTATGGGGTTAGGTTAGGTTAGGTTAGGTTAGGTTAGTGTGGGGATAGGTTAGGTTAGGTTAGGATAGGATAGGTTAGGTTAGTGTGGGGTTAGGTTAGGTTAGGTTAGGTTAGGTTAGGTTAGGATAGGATAGGATAGGATAGGATAGGTTAGGTTAGGTTAGGTTAGTGTGGGGTTAGGTTAGGTTAGGTTAGTATAGGGTAAGGGGGGGGCGGGGTGGTCAAAATATCAATCAATAAATACGTTAATATATAGTGTGTATATATATCTTAACTTAACGGTAAAAAAATAGTCAATTATTTATATATATTTATGTTAAAACTAAGAAAATATATATTAATTTTAGTTTGTTGAGAATAAAAATTGATTTATTCTTATTTATATAACTTTCTTCCTTTCCTTCCCTTCCTACCCTTCCCTTCCCTTCCTACCCTTCCCTACCCATCCCTTCCCTCCCATCCCTTCCCTTCCCTTCCTTCCCTCCCCTTCTCTTCCCTTACCCTTCCCTTCCCTTCCTTCCCTCACCCTACCCATCCTCTCCCTTCCCTTTCCCACCCTTCCCTTACCTTTTCATCCCTTCCCTACCCTTCCCTTCCCTACCCTTCCCTTACCCTACCCTTACCCTTCCCTACCCTTACCTCTCCCTCCTACCTCTCCCTACTCATCCCTCCCTTCCCCACCCTT
>JAPQNM010000031.1:3070004-3072504 GCA_029783475.1 Metacarcinus magister
AGCCGGACAGATCCTCTTCTACGGATACGATTTACCGGATTTTAACTTTGATTTTTCTGCCTTGGCGCCGATTCTTCCGATTTTGAATATGACAAACGGATGGAATGGGACGTTAGCGGATATTATGTATGCGATGGGTCTAGAGGTCCCCGCCATTGTGGAGGACAATCTGTTTGGGTATCTGATTACGGTAGGTGTGTGTGTGCGGGTGTGTGTGTGTGTGGGGTGTGTGTGTACGGGTTTGTATGGGTATGTGTGCGGTGTGTGCGTGTTTAAAAGGTTTGGTTAATGCTATAATTGTGTTTTGCTTGCTTGTGTGTGCGTAGGGGTGTGTGTGTGTGTAAGGGTGTGTGTGTGTGTAGCGGTGTGTGTGTGTACGTGTGAGGGGTGTGTACGTGTGTGTGTTTTAAAAGGTTTAGTTAATGTTATAATTGTGTTTAATTTGCTTCTAATTGCTTTGTATATTAATAATTGCATGTTTATATTTTGATCTGGTAATATTTTTTTTCATCATTTTATTTTGCGTTGGGTAGCTGCCTTGGAATTTGTGGTGCAATGCATGTTTTTGCTAATAACTTGATAATTATGTGTTTTAGGTCAATTTTGTCTATATAAGTTAAGATAGAGCTGGCAAAGGCCGTTCTTTTGAGCTTTTGAAAAATTTAATTGATGCATAAATAACTGAACTATTGCCAAATATGTGTTTTCATGAAATTTTAATATAACTCAAAAACTATATGAGTAATTTTGAATCTGATTACAGCATTAGATAGCCCTCATTAATCTACACATATAAGTATATAACCACCATTACTCAAAAAACAATACTAACCCTACAAAATATAAAAAACAAAACCAAACCAAATTTAGCGGCAAAATCAACACTGAAAAAAATCACACAAATCAAAAATCATTAATATAACCCTAATAACCCATCCCACAGGCCAACAACACTAATGACAAGGTGTACGAGGTCAAGACGGGTGAGCGGGGGATGGGTGACTTTCTAAACATTGTCGCATGGAACGGAGCGGACAAATTAGACTATTGGTTTGAGCCCGGGAAGAAATATTGTGATATGATAAATGGAACAGACGGCTCCCAGTACCCGCCCAGGGTTACTAGGGACAGGGTACTACACATCTATACCTCCGAGCTGTGCAGGTGGGTATGGGGTGGGTATCTAGGGTGTATGGGAGGGGGGGGTGTGTGTGTGGGTTAGTAGGGGTATGTGTGTGTTTGGATGGGTGTATGTGTGTTCTAACGGGTGTTTTAGAGGTATGTGTGCGTTTTTCGGGGTATGTGTGACTGTGTGTGTGTTGGGGGGGTGTTTGGGTATGCATGTGTGTGTGTGTGTGGGTGTATGTATGTGTGTGTGTGTGTAATATAATCTTACTCTTAATATTCCTATCACTTTCTAATCTTAAGGCGGCGCCAACACTAGCAATCTTCCCGCCAAATTTTCCTGTCGCCGTCAACTTTTTCTCTTTCCGTCAATATTTTCCGTCTCAGCCAATATTCCGTTACGTCATTAGTAAATAAATATAACTGATAACTTCCAGATAATTATTAGTTATCCTGTATTGCATTATCACGAGCCTAACTTAGTAAATAGTGTAGATAAATGCGGGTTTTAAATTCAAATATTCAACTTGTTCCTAACTGACATAACATTGGTAGCTTCTGATCGGAGGAATTCAATATTTTAATCATAGTTTAGTCCACTTAGAATGAATTTATCCGGCCATAGAATACAGGAACCGGATATTTACTTGAAAAATTCACTTCATGTACGTTATATATCATGACGGAAACAGCTGTGTGTGTGTGCGTGTGTGTGTGAGGCAGCGCGCGGGTTGCAGAAATGATCGGTTTTCAAACAGTTGACGGAAAAATTGCTAGTGTAATGTTGCTTTTACTCCCCTTCTCTACCCCTTCCCTTTCACCCCTTCACCTTCACCTCTTCCTCACCCCTTCCCCCCCCTTCTCACCCCTTCACTTCCCTTCAAATTGCTGTATCTAACCAATGAGGAAGATTTGTATATAAACTTTCAACCTTCTCCCATTCTTCCTCCCTTCTATTAAACTCTTCTTTCCTCCCTTCCCTTCACCCCTTCCTCACCCCCTTCCCTCCACCTCTTCCTCACCCCTTCCCCCCCCTTCTCACCCCTTCACTTCTCTTCAAATCGCTGTAACAAACCAATGAGGAAGATTTGTATATAAACTTTCAACCTTCTCCCATTCTTCCTCCCTTCTATTAAACTCTTCTTTCCAGCCCCTTCCCTCCACCCCTTCCTCACCCCCTTCCCTTCACCTCTTCCTCACCCCTTCCCCCCCCTTCTCACCCCTTCACTTCCCTTCAGATCACTGTACCTGACCTACGAGAAGGATTTATACGTTCACGGCATTCCTGTATACCGCTTCGTACCCCCTAGAGAAGTGTTAGAAGACCCAGAAATTAACCATGACAACTTGTGTTACTGCGTGCCCGACCGTGACC
>JAPQNM010000031.1:3077504-3081425 GCA_029783475.1 Metacarcinus magister
GTATTTAAGTAACCTTATTAGAGAGAGAGAGAGAGAGAGAGAGAGAGAGAGAGAGAGAGAGAGAGAGAGAGAGAGAGAGAGAACGTTCACCACACGGCAATAAGACTATAGTGACAGAGTGCACCTACGAGGCTGGGCGTGGAGGCGTGGGCGTACAAATACTGAAGGATGGGCGGAGGTGAGGAGACTAGGTAAGGATGAGTCAGACTTCCAACATACCACATAAACACACATACACATACCACATATACATTGAGGTCTCTTTACTCTTTATTTATGTACAATTTCAAAAGTGTTCTCTCGTTCCATGTGATTGTTCCATTTATTGAGTCCCACGCCTTGCTATATCTTGTCTGTCTCCTGTTGACTCCCTGCAATCACCTCACTAATATACGAAACACTGGGTTTGTTTACATTTTCAAAGGTCAGGGATCATGGTTATAAAACTCATATCAATGTTTAGTAGTGTTTTATGGATATTTATTGTGTTTTGATGGTAGATAATAATTGAAATAGAGATTGTAGATCGTAGGGACAGTGTTTAGGTGTTAATAGACAATGTAATATAAAAACGTATTTATTAAACACAGATATATTCAATAATAAGACAATAAATGGTACAAAACTATTATAACAGTGATAAAAATAAATATATAATTAATATAAGATCAATTATAGTCTAAATCTGAGTCTTATTTGTGTTTGTTTACAAAAACTATTTATATACATCCTGCCTGACACAGGACTCTTGGGTGTTAGAAGGGCGTATCCCAGGGACTCCTCTGATGTGCTCCCTCGCTAAAACTGTAGCAATATATTCTTACATCATCCTACGGCATCCTGCGACATTCTACACTTACTAAACCCATCTAAAATAAAAGAAAAACTAATTATAGACTTTTCCAAACCATTTTTAACTATATAGAGTTCTTGTAGATATAAATGCGAAATAAAACCCACTTAAATTGAAATAAATCCAGCCGTGAAATAGTGTGTACCCTGGACAGACCATAACAAACCCCCGCTCCGTCCCCCCCCCGCCCCCTTCCCCGGCTGCCCCCCGTCCAAGTCCGCCTCCGACCATCGCTACTCAACACCCAACAGTATGAAACACTATTGATTTTAAACACAGCTCCGGGAACACAAGATTTTTATAGAGAAGCGGAACAACAAGCACCAACGACAACAACAACATGACCGGCCACAAGAAGAAGAAGACAAGGCCACAAGAAGAAGAAGACAAGGCCACAAGAAGAAGAAGAGAAGGGCCACAAGAAGAAGAAGAGAAGGGCCACAAGAAGAAGAAGAAAAAGAAAAAAAAGATAATTTATACGTCATTGTTATGTCATAGTTAGTGTTAGTAAGTAGTGTATTATTTTCTCTCTTAATAATAGTTTAATATCAAATGTAACTATATCAAAAATCATAGAAATATATATAAAAAATGATGCTATATTATAAAACATTAATTATTTTGTGTTTGCAGAGAAAATAATGTATATAGTTTGAAAAGGCAAAAGTGTGACGTCACAGCTATGACGTCATGTTCAAATTTGAAATCATTATTTAACGCTATAATAAAGCTTTTACTTAATATTTACACCAAGAAATATCAATTATAGTCTTTAATAAACATAACAAAATTACTATATACTAATTTAATGGTTATATAGAGTATAAAATAATATTTATCCGCCATGTTTAATGTGTGACGTCACAGCTGCATCGATGACGTCACACCTACATTACATTATTATAACGCAAAAGAAATGATTCTAAGTATATACAATGATCATATTATTATCAAAAACAATTAATAAGACGATGTATGATATAAAATTATTGTTAAATGATGTAATAACGTTAATATCCACCAGGCAATCTAGTGAGGCAGCCAATCTTAGACATAATGTATATAAATATTTACATTAACAAATCACAAATATATTCATTAATAACCATATATACGGAACACAATTACAATCATCATAGTGAAAATAAATAACTATTGAATATAACATCAATTAGAGTCTTATTTTGAGTTTTATTTATGATTTAGTTATGTAAATATTTATATACATTATGTTTAAGACTTCCTCAGACTCAGGTCAGGTCAGGTCATATTTAACCTTTTTTCACCCAATCTTTGACCTATTTTCTATATATACTTATTTTCAGCCCACTATCTATCCTCCCTTATCTTATCTTATCTTACCTGGCCTTGTCGGAGTAATACTAATGGTGTTTAAAGTGTTATGTTCAGCTGTACGTGGCAGCGGTGTGGCAGGACAGGTGAGTGTGACCCTGTAGTGCCTGTAGGGAAGGGTGGCAGGGGTTGGCAGGGGTTGGCAGGGCCCAGGGAAGGTGTAATAAGGTAGTAACTAACTTGTTGTTGTGATCGCTAGCAGCCAGACAGGACATGGTGGTAATATTTCTTCGTTTTAAACCTTCCCTGTTCCTCTACGTGTCATTAATATTTATTTTTATCATTAATATTTATTTTTATCATTAATATTTATTTTTATCATTAATATTTATTTTTATCATTAATATTTATTTTTATCATTAATATATATTTTTATCATTAATATTTATTTTTATCATTAATATTTATTTTTATCATTAATATATATTTTTATCATTAATATTTATTTTTATCATTAATATTTATTTTTATCATTAATATTTATTTTTATCATTAATATTTATTTTTATCATTAATATTTATTATTATAATTATTAATATTTATTTACTCCAACAGCAACACTTCCTTAACATGTATTATTATTAATTTCAAAACCTTTAACTTCAATATAAGTTTTCGTGGATTTGTGATGAAAATGGATTCGTGAAATTTTTGGCCCGAAGATTTCCACCAGAATTTGAGTCCAAAATAGTTTAGTCATTTTACAAGTAAAGTATTAGTCCTACAACAAAGATGTATAGAAACAAAGTTGTTCAGCTTGACAAGTTCTATCTGATGGTGTCATCCGTTTGTAAATTACTCTTTTGGTTTAGGAGAAAAATGTAATTAAGTAGAAGTTTCGTGTAAAATACAAATATATCAATATCTCCATTACTTACATTCCAATTACATTCTAGTAAAGCTCAAAGGAACGGGCGTCTCCTGCTCTATATTTACTATTACGTATGTTTTTTACGTAAACCTCATACTTTTCGAGTTATTTTGAAAAACATGATTTCATGAAAAAAATCTAAGGTGACACCCTTGAAAATTTTCTTGAAAAATTTCCACACCTCAGAATTTCCTGAAAATTTGTACCTAAAGGTTTTCCGTCAAACTGAACACGAATCTGGACTCAGTTTCATCATTACTATAATATTAAACACTATATACGCATGTGTGATACGCCTAAAACTATTTATTCTCTCTATTTATCTCTCTATCTCTATCGCGCTCTCTCTCTCTCTCTCTCTCTCTCTCTCTCTCTCTCTCTCTCTCTCTCTCTCTCTCTCTCTCTCTCTCTCTCTCTCTCTCTCTCTCTCTCTCTCTCTCCAAACCCCTACAGCAAAATCATAATATTCTCCCCCTCTTCCTCCTCCTCCTCCTCCTCCTCTGTGTCTTCCTTCTTAAATAGTCTTCAGTGGACCAATTAGCGCCAATATTTATTTTTATCATTAATATTTATTTTTATCATTAATATATATTTTTATCATTAATATTTATTTTTATCATTAATATTTATTTTTATCATTAATATTTATTTTTATCATTAATATTTATTTTTATCATTATTATTTATTTTTATCACTAATATTTATTTTTATCATTAATATATATTTTTATCATTAATATATATTTTTATCATTAATATTTATTTTTATCATTATTATTTATTTTTATCATTAATATTTATTTTTATCATTAATATTTATTTTTATCATTAATATATATTTTT
>JAPQNM010000031.1:3089025-3119025 GCA_029783475.1 Metacarcinus magister
CTCTCTCTCTCTCTCTCTCTCTCTCTCTCTCTCTCTCTCTCTCTCTCTCTCTCTCTCTCTCTCTCACACACACACACACACACACACACACACACACACACACACGTTCCCTACTAATCCACTTACACACATAACGTAATAAGTGGATATTAAGTGGATATTTTGACTTATAAGTGGATATTTTGACTTATAAGTTGGATATTTTGACTTATAAGTTGGATATTTTGACTTATAAGTTGGATATTTTGACTTGTAAGTGGATATATTGACTCATAAGTGGATATTTTGACTTATAAGTTTGATATTTTGACTTATAAGTGGACATATTGACTCATAAGTGGATATATTGACTTATAAGTTGGATATTTTGACTTCCAAGTGGATATATTGACTTGTAAGTGGATATTTTGACTTCCAAGTGGATATATTGACTTATAAGTGGATATTTTGACTTCCAAGTGGATATATTGACTCATAAGTGGATATTTTGACTTCTAAGTGGATATTTTGACTCATAAGTGGATATTTTGACTTCCAAGTGGATATATTGACTTATAAGTGGATATTTTGACTTCTAAGTGGATATTTTGACTTCTAAGTGGATATTTTGACTTCTAAGTGGATATTTTGACTTCTAAGTGGATATTTTGACTTCTAAGTGGATATTTTGACTTCTAAGTGAATATTCTTTAATTATTAGTGGATATATTGACTTGCAAGTGGATATTTTGACTTCTAAGTGGATATTTTGACTTGTAAGTTGGATATTTTGACTTCCAAGTGGATATATTGACTCATAAGTGGATATTTTGACTTCCAAGTGGATATATTGACTCATAAGTGGATATTTTGACTTCCAAGTGGATATATTGACTCATAAGTGGATATTTTGACTTCCAAGTGGATATTTTGACTTATAAGTGGATATTTTGACTCATAAGTGGATATTTTGACTCATAAGTGGATATTATCAAAAGTGGATATTATTATAAGTGGATATTGTTAAAAAAAGTGAATATTATCGTAAATTTGGATATTATTACAAGTGGATATTATTATTATTTTTGGTGGATATTAATTTTAGTGGATATTATTATTTATTTATTTGGTGGATATTAATTTTAGTGGATATTATTATTTATTTTTTAGTGAATATTATTACCACGCAAATATTTTTTTCACATTGGAGTGAATAATATGACTGTGTGTGTGCGTGCGTGCGTGTGAGTGCGTGTGTGCGTGTGTGCGTGTGTGTGCGTGTGTGTGTGTGTGTGTGTGAGAGAGTGAGAGAGAGAGAGAGAGAGAGAGAGAGAGAGAGAGAGATCACATTCTTCCCTCGTTCAATTCTCTCAGCTCACTACCTACTTTTGATCACTACTTACTGTCGCATTGAAATCTCTCACTCACAATTACTCTATAAATCTCTCTCTATTTCTCTCTCTATCTCTCTATCTCTATCTCTAACCCCACACACCTTACCCCAACCTCTGCCCCAATTATTAACCCCCCTTTTCCACCCCCTGAAACCCCCCGTAAACCCCTTAGAAAACCCCTTAAATATCGATTATTCAAAACTTTTTCATCCTCTCGTTTCAGAATATTCACTCTATCTCTCTCCCTATCTCTCTATCTCTATCTCTAACCCCACACACGTTACCACAACCTCTTCCCCATTTATTAACCCCCATTTTCCACCCCCTGAAACCCCCCTAAACCCCCTTAGAAAACCCCTTAAATATCGATTATTCAATATTATTTTTCTCTATTTTCAGAATGTTGTCAAGATTACTCCTATTAGCGGCGGCGGCGGCGCTGGCGGGGGCGGCTGCTGTACTAGAACCTGCTGATAGTGACAGCAGGGTAGCAGTAGCAGGGGAAGCAGGGGAAGCAGGGGAAGCAGGGGAGCACAGAGAAGGAAAATGTAAGTAGTAGTAGTAGTAGTAGTAGTAGTAGTAGTAGTAGTAGTAGTAGTAGTAGTAGTAGTAGTAGTAGTAGTAGTAGTAGTAGTAGACAGACAGACAGACAGACAGACACAGAGACAGAGAGAGAGAGAGAGAGAGAGAGAGAGAGAGAGAGAGAGAGAGAGAGAGAGAGAGAGAGAGAGAGAGAGAGAGAGAGAGAGAGAGAGAGAGAGAGAGAGAATAATTAAATAACTCAGGTCAGCCCTAACTCATTTCTCTCCGCTATTTTTGGAGAGAAGAATGGAGGGAGGAAGGAAGAAAGGAAGGATGGAGAGAAAGAGGGAAGGAAGGAAGGAGGGAGAGAAGGAGGGGTCAAAGAGGGGGGTGGGGGGGGTGAACCGCGACCCGAAAACCTACATGTGTGTACGTGCGTGTGTGTGTGTGTGTCTGTGTGTGTGTGTGTGTGTGTGTGTGTGTGTGTGTGTGTGTGTGTGTGTGTGTGTGTCTCCGGAAGGATGAGACGCACACACACACACACACACACACACACACACACACACACACACACACACACACACACACACACACTTCCGCATTGTAAAGAAGAGGAGGAGGAGGAGGAGGAGGAGGAGGAGGAGGAGGAGGAGGAGGAGGAGGAGGAGGAGGAGGAGGAGGAGGAGGAGGTCAGAATGTAGTAGCAGAAAGCGTACAGAGAGAGCGAGAGCGAGAGAGCGAGAGAGAGAGAGAGAGAGAGAGAGAGAGAGAGAGAGAGAGAGAGAGAGAGAGAGAGAGAGAGCATGTCCAGCCCCCTAGTGACCGACATAAGAAAATTGCCTCCAGGAATTCTCTCAGCATATTCTCTCTCTCTCTCTCTCTCTCTCTCTCTCTCTCTCTCTCTCTCTCTCTCTCTCTCTCTCTCTCTCACGGTCATTGATCTTCCCACTGACCCACTGACTCTCTCTCTCTGTCTCTCTCTCTCTCTCTCTCTCTCTCTCTCTCTCTCTCTCTCTCTCTCTCTCTCTCTCTCTCTCTCTCTCTCTCTCTCTCTCTCTCTCTCTCTCTCTCTTCGTAACTTTATTTATTTATCTAACTTAACATTATTATTTATCTACAATTTATTAATATTTTCTCTATATATTCTACCTTCTTATATAAAAAATAAATGTATCTACTTTATATATATTTACATTTCATCTATATATTTATAATCTAGCTTCGTTTCCTTATACTATAGATACCATAATATTTGAATGTTTCTAAATTTATACTATATGAATTTCTATCTCTATATTTACCTTCCTGTCGTTTATAGATGCTATAATATAATACGTATTTAATAATTTGTTTTTATCATTTATATTAATTTATTTTGTATATATAAATAAATTCTTAATATAATGTTCTTTTTATCTCTCTTCTTATAGTAAATTATCTTCTCTCTCTCTCTCTCAATATAGTTTCCTTCTCTCTCTCTCTCTTTACAGTAAATTATCTTCTCTCTCTCTCTCTCAATATAGTTTCCTTCTCTCTCTCTCTTTACAGTAAAATTTCATCTATATAAAACAATTTCCTCTCTCTCTCTAAATATAATAACCTTTTTCTCTTCCCTTACAGTAAATTATCATCTATATAACACTATTTCCTCTCTCTCTCTCTCTTAATATAATCTTTTCCCCCTCTCTCTCCCCTTACAGTCTCAGTCCCACACATGTTCCATATTGTGACCTTCGACAACGGCCCTTGTCACGCTGAGAACGGAGAACACGGAACTTGCTTCAGTCAAAAGGAGTGCGATGGTTTAAAAGGAACAGCCTCAGGGACTTGTGCTAATGGATTTGGTGTTTGCTGTGTGTGTAAGTATTGGTGTGTGTGTGTACGTGTGTGTGTGTGTGTGTGTGTGTACGTAAAGAAATCATGTTTTTATAATAACCTAACCTTACCTAACCACACCTAACCAAACCTTACCTAACCAGACCTAACCAAACCTTACCTAACCACACCTAACCAAACCTCACCTCACCTCACCTCACCTAACGTAACCCAACTTTCTCCCAGTGAAAGCCACCTGCGACCAGACCATCAGCGTTAACAACACCTATTTCGTCAACCCGAGCACCACCTCCTCGGGCGGCCACGGTCACTCCTATGGCGTGCCCACCGAACACTACAGCTCGCCCGGGACCTGCTACGTCAGTCTAGAGCCGCCTTACGGGGTATGTATTTAAGAGTGGACTGTAGTATTGTTATTAACCTACCCTACCCTACCCTACCCTTACCTTACCTTCCCTACCCTACCCTTCCCTACCCTTCCCTACCCTTCCTTACCTAACCTAACTCTCTCTCCTCCCTATAGACGTGTCAGATCCTACTGCAGTTTGAAGACTTCGACCTGATGGGACCTACAGAAGGAGACTGTTATAACGACACTTTTGTAGTCCACGGCGCTAACCCCGGCTGTGAGATACCAACCCTTTGTGGCAATAACGCCGGCCAGCACAGTGAGTAGCTATGCTTGTTCAGGGCTTGTTCAGGGTAGTTTAAGGTGGTTTAGTGATAGTTTAACGGTTAATAATGATAGTTTAATAATTAATAATAGTATTTAGACAGTTAGTACTATTAGTTTGCTATCTAATAATGGTATTTCTGGAGTTATAGTTAATATTTTGTGAATATATTAGATAGAGAGCAGACTAGACGGATTTACGGATGGGAATGAGAGGTAGATGTAGGTAATAAGAGAGTATTAGAGTAACAGGGCCTTGTATAGCTGCCTTATATACATCTAAACGACCTATACACACTCTTAACTACCTTCTCTATCTGTAATTTCAGTGTATATAGATGTTGACAACTCCGAGGGTCCGTTTAGACTGGCTGTGATGCTGTCAGCCTTGCATTATCAGAGGCGATGGAAGATAAAAGTTTCGTTTATTGAAGCCCACAACCCCTGCAAGGCTCCCCCAAGGTGTTTGCAGTACTATAAGGAGACTTCAGGTGTTATCAGCTCTTTCAACTACCATGGAACTCCTCCTATGATGTTAAATAATCAGGTAGGTGTGGGTGTGTGTGTGTGTGTGTGGTTGGTTTTATATATATATTCATTTTTTTTTTCGTGTTTGTTTATATATATTTTTTTTTTTGTGTGTGTGTTTATATTGTTATTTATTTATTTATTTATTTATTTCGTTACTGTTTTTCACTAATGAAATTCTGATATTTTATAATTTTTCTCTCTTAACTCTCTAACTCTCTCTCTCTCTTTTTTCTCTCTCTCTTTCTTCCTACAACAATAGAGTATTTATATTAACTCATCTATGTATCTATTCATTTTCTAACCCAATCACAGACGCCATTATTTTTTATCTCTCTCAGTAAAATAATCTTTCTCAAAATAATAATCTTTCTCTTCCTCTCTTTCTCAATAGCTGTCTGTCTAACACTCTAATCTTAACCAGGCTAATGTTTCTCCCGGTCTCTCCCACCCTCAGCAATACTCTATCTAATCTTAACCAGGCTAATGTTTCTCCCGGTCTCTCCCACCCTCAGCAATACTCTATCTAATCTTAACCAGGCTAATGTTTCTCCCGGTCTCTCCCACCCTCAGCAATACTCTATCTAATCTTAACCAGGCTAATGTTTCTCCCGGTCTCTCCCACCCTCAGCAATACTCTATCTAATCTTAACCAGGCTAATGTTTCTCCCGGTCTCTCCCACCCTCAGCAATACTCTATCTAATCTTAACCAGGCTAATGTTTCTCCCGGTCTCTCCCACCCTCAGCAATACTCTATCTAATCTTAACCAGGCTAATGTTTCTCCCGGTCTCTCCCACCCTCAGCAATACACTATTTGCTTCGCGTACGTGCCTGGCTACTGTGACATCGGCTACAACTTTAACCGGTTTGACCTTGGAAACGTGAATCAAGATTGTGGTGAAGACTATGTGGGTATTAATTTCATGAAGTTCTGTGGCGATTACCAGCACCACTCTGTACAAGGTGAGTACAACGGGGTAGGAAGGAAGAACAATAGGGTGCAGTAGTGATGATAATGATAATAATAATCCATTGTTTTCTCTCTTTTCAACAGGTAACAAGTCAGTGCACATGGCTTGTGGAGTTTCCTCAGACGATAATAATGAAAGAGAAGAAGAAGGTTTCTATACAACTTATATGATGATGGGTTGTCACTGACCGCCCTTACCCCCCCCTTTACTACCCCCGGACATACCCTCACCCCCCAGATACACCCTCACCCCCAGGAAATACCCCCTCATCCCCCCTGACCTATTAATATAACCGTTATTTCTACCTATAAGGGAACTTTACATTTTTGTGGAGTTACCGTTTAAAATATCCGGTTTTCTTCTTTAAGTTAACCCGTTTTCTCCTTTTCCCGCCTTTTTTCAAACATTTTTCCTTCGTTTGATATCTTCTCCCGCCTTTTTTGATATTTTTTCCCGCCTATTTTCCCCCTCGCCGCTCAAGCCAGGCAGGATGTGTAAAATAATGTATAATAATAATAATAATAATGAATAATGTTAATTCTGGGCTGAAAAAAACAAATAATCAAGAGAGACTTTGTATAGTTGTGTACAGATGATGATAATTAGTTATTAAATAATTATATATTTAATTAATTTATACGTTAGTTAGTTGAGTTAGGTAGGAATATTATCTATTATTTATTTATTTATTTTATATGGTTGTAGCGCGAGAGAGAGCGAGAGAGAGAGAGAGAGAGAGAGAGAGAGAGAGAGAGAGAGAGAGAGAGAGAGAGAGTGTGTTTTTTTTGTGTTGTGTAATATTAAATAATGATAAATATTTATAACATGTCTAAGCTAATGTTTCATCTTTATAATAATGGTGATTATTATGAATTATTTTTGTCATTTGTTTGTGAATGAAAAGAGACAAATAATTTACGTATATATATAGAAAATAAATAATAATAATTAATATATATAAATCCTCACTCAGGGCAATTATAGAGAAAAAAGAGACTAGTTATTATTATTATTATTATTATTATTATTATTATTATTATTAAAGAAAAAATATATAATTGATGATCCAAGAAAAAAAAATTGTTAGCTATAAAATAATAATAATAATAATAATAATAATAATAATAATAATAATAATAACACCATATATTTTCCGTCTGTCGCTGTATGAAAAAATAAGGAAAATAATGGAAGACAATAATAATAAAGAAAGAAAAAGAAAAAGAAATGAATGAAATATAGAAAAAAATAAATATAAACAAACAAAGAAACAAAAGAAGATAATAAATAATAAAGTTTGTAACATAATATTGATGTTTTTTTGTTTATTATTCAAAAACCTGAAGTAGTAGTAGTAGTAGTAGTAGTAGTAGTAGTAGTAGTAGTAGTAGTAGTAGTAGTAGTAGTAGTAGTAGTAGTAGTAGTAGTAGTAGTAGTAGTAGTAGTAGTAGTAGTAGTAGTAGTAGTAGTAGTATAGTAATAATAATAATAATAATAATAATAAAAAACAATTCCATATAAAACAAAATATCGAAATAATTACAATCCCAACACACATACACTTACTTACCTCACAAAATAATGCTGTTCCCCTTATCTTAGGAGCACAGCACGTTATCACAGCATTCCCAGAAGGTGTCCGGAGCTGTGGTGGTGCTGTGGTGCTGTGCTGATGCTGTGTCGCTGCTGCAGAGGCGGTTATTGCTGTTCAATGTCTGGTTCCTCACAGTGACAGCGCGACCATGCTGGGTTTGTTGTTGTTTTGGTGTGACGTCTGAAGGGGTTACGGGCATAAAATATTTGTTTTTCTTTGTTTATTTTCATGAATTATTATTATTGTTGATCAAAGTTATGTTATGAATGGCTGATGATGTGTTTGAAGAGTAAATAATAATAATGATAATAATAAGATAATGTCATGTAATGCAATAGATATGAATTACTTGTTAAACTATTGATTATATTGTTTAGATAATAAATATATTTGTATACATCTCTCTCTCTCTCTCTCTCTCTCTCTCTCTCTCTCTCTCTCTCTCTCTCTCTCTCTCTCTCTCTCCTCTCTCTCTCTCTCTCTCTCTCTCTCTCTCTCTCTCTCTCTCTCTCCTCTCTCTCTCTCTCTCTCTCTCTCTCTCTCTCTCTCTCTCTCTCTCTCTCTCTCTCTCTCTCCTCTCTCTCTCTCTCTCTCTCTCTCTCTCTCTCTCTCCTCTCTCTCTCTCTCTCTCTCTCTCTCTCTCTCTCTCTCTCTCTCTCTCTCTCTCTCCTCTCTCTCTCTCTCCTCTCTCTCTCTCTCTCTCTCTCTCTCTCTCTCTCTCTCTCTCTCTCTCTCTCTCTCTCTCTCTCTCTCTCTCTCTCTCTCCTCTCTCTCTCTCTCTCTCTCTCTAACCTATTGTGTTATTCAGGGATCGTCAAGGTTACAGAAGGGTGTGTCTGTCTGTCTGTATGTGTGTATGTATGTGCGTGTGTATGTATGTATGTATGTGTGTCTGTATGTATGTATGTATGTATGTATGTATGTGTGTGTGTGTGTATGTATGTATGTCTGTCAGTCTGTCTGTCTGTTATTATTATTATTATTATTATTATTATTAGTTAATGTCTTAGTAGTATATTATATTTAAATTAAACTTATATTTTTCTCTCTGCATAACTATTACTATTATTAATATTTTTTTTCCAAATAGTAAAATTAAAAATATACAATTATATTTATATCGAATATTTATAGTTATATTATTATTTATGTTTATTTATTTATATATATATATATATATATATATATATATATTTATATTCAAACTAGGTGTGTGTGTGTGTGTGTGTGTGTGTGTGTGTGTGTGTGTGTGTGTGTTTGCGCAGCCAAGCCTGCGTACATACATACATACATACATACGCACACAGAGTTATGTAACCACGCGTATGTCTGTGTGTATGTATGTACAGAATGAAATGTGCACATGAATGTCTTCTACCTCCTACCGCAGTACACACACACACACACACACACACGCACTCGTACACACACAGATCAATACATATATATTGATTTAACTACTACTACTACTACTACTACTACTACAATAATAATAATAATAATAATAATAATAATAATAATACCAGACTCACCCTAACACTGGTAACGTTCTATAAATAAACAAAACAAAACAAGACGAACACTCTTAACCTGGCAGCTCAGCATATCCATTTCGACCAAAGAGACGCCAGAACGCTCCCTCCCCTCACTTCTCTCTCGTCGTTCCTCCAGTCAACACGGTGTTCCCTTCACTCTCCGCCAGACTCCTCCACGCCGCCATGGCTCGCCTTAAGGTCCACGTTATATACTGGTGAGCATTGTTAAGGTTTAAGTAAGTAATGGGGTTGAGAAGAGAGAGAGACACAGCCTGCCTTACCGGCGTGACAGTCACCCTTATGTAACACTGTACTGGTAGTGTTGTTTAAAGTGTTAGGTTCAGCTCCTTGAAGTAATAGTAATGTAATAATAATAATAATAGTGATAATCAAGATAGTTTAGATCATCATAATAATAAGAAAGAGAAGATAAGATAATACTTATAATAGACGATTATTATTATTATTACTATTGAGAGAGAGAGAGAGAGAGAGAGAGAGAGAGAGAGAGAGAGAGAGAGAGAGAGAGAGAGAGAGAGAGTATATTATGATGATTGCAATCTGATCCTTGAAGGACTAGTATTATGTACTTAAGATATATGTTCCTAACAACTTTCTCGGACATTTTAACCACGTAATATTTATTTTTATCAGTACTTGTTACATACCATCAGGATCGGAAAAGTGTGCAGATTTCAAATTAGTGATTGAAAATTCCATACGAGTAAAACTAAGTTAGTTACAGCGTGTTTAAGTAAAACATAGGAGAAAAATGTTTATAAACTATTTCATTTCCCTTCAATTATCTTAATATAAATGTAGTGTTACTGTAAATATTATTTGCTCATGATATACATCAATGTATCACGAACACGATGGTAGACTCAGTTTTACTTAACATTATCTGATAGTTTGGTAATATTGAATAAGGTATCAACATTTTAATGCACTATGAAGGAATGAGTCGTACGTCTGGCAGTGATGCAGACGGCCTGGTGTAACTTCATAACAACACACACACACACACCCTCCCTCCCTCTCTCGTCTGTCTCTCTCTCTCTCTCTCTCTCTCTCTCTCTCTCTCTCTCTCTCACGGCACGGCTTATTCAAGGTGACCATATTATTAATAATAATAATATGAAGAGAGAGGAGAGAGAGAGAGAGAGAGAGAGACGAGAGAGGAGAGAGAGAGAGAGAGAGAGAGAGAGAGAGAGAGAGAGAGAGAGAGAGAGAGAGAGCGCCACTTGAAGCCATACATTATTATTTTCCTCCTCCTCCTCCTTAACAGAAGAGGAAGAGGAGGTATACATAAATGTGTACATACAATAGCTGTGTACATGTGTATACGTACACATAAATATCATTCATTCATGTGTGTGTGTGTGTGTGTGTGTGTGTGGTGTGTGTGTCTCTCTCTCTCTCTCTCTCTCTCTCTCTCTCTCTCTCTCTCTCTCTCTCTCTCTCTCTCTCTCTTTATCTCTCTCTCTCTCTCGCTATCTATCTATCTATCTATCTATCTATTTCTCTCGCTCTAACTATTTCTCTCGCTCTCTCGCACACGCTGGATTTTTTTCGAATTTTTTTGAATTTTTTATTTTTTACGAATGATGGAATTGGGAGAAAAAGAATTATTCCCGTTCCATCTGGGCTTTAAGTCTCTAGATGGCGTTGTTTAAGCCCTTTAAACTGTAGCCTCTGACCTTGAAACTACTCCACTCACACTGCATTGCCGGCTAGGATCTTTCACCTATAAACTTAATTATAGCCAATTCCCGTCATCTTTCTTCAATAAAAATGATATATATTCATAGTTATTGACATATATAAACGTAATGATGGCTCTAAAGTGATTTCATATCGCTATATATCAATATATTTAACAATTTATAAATATCGCCCCTTGAAACACGACTCCAGCTCACGTATATAAAGAAAATGAAGAAATTAACGGCGGAGACTTAGTAAAAATGATAAGTTTGTGCTTGAAAAACCTGAATGACACAACCAGTGAAAGAACATATAAGAACATAAGGAAGGTACAAAAGGAGGCCTGCACTAGGTAGTTCCTGTTACTCCAATACTCCCTTTATTACCTACACCCACCTCTCATCCTCACCCATAAACCCGTCTAGTCTTCTCTTAAAACTCCCTATTGTCTGTTCACTAACTACCTAATCACTGAGTCTGTTCCAATCATCTACCACCCTATTTGTAAACCAATCTAGGCCTATTTCTTTATTATATCTATGTTTGTCTAGTTTGAATCTGTTATGTCTTGTTCTATCCTGACTACTGATGGTTATAACTTTCCCTACATCGCTCTTATTAAAACCTTTCTAACTCTTCAATACTTCAATTAGATCTCCCTTCACTCTACGTCTCTCCAGTGAGTGTAATTTCAAAAGCTTTACTCTCCTTTCATAGCTAAAATTACGAATCTTTTCTATCCTTTTGGTCATCCTTCTCTGCACTGAGTGGGTGAAATTTTCCTGCAGTAGGTATTGAAATAGAACGTTTTTTATTATTAAGTATTTTCACTCGTAATTCTTAGGTATATAAGGTTAATTTACCCTTGCAGTGGTGTCTGAGGTGACTGTATTATTTATTTGTTGTGTTTTGACCTTTAATTGTTGGTTATATATGGTTTATTTTATCTTTTTAGTGGTGCCTGAGGTTACGGCCCTAAGTACCGCGAACTTAAGGGCCACCTCGAAGCGGAATTCCCGGAGAAACTCGTATTTGTAAGTTAAATTATTATTATTATTATTATTATTATTAAGTGAGGAAAATATATATATAAATTAATAGAAAATAATGATAATAATAATAGATAATTTACGTGTTAGTTGTGTGTGATATATTGACTAAATTATTATTATTATTACACTTTGAACTTCTAAATGCAAATAAAACTAATATCAGATGAATCAAATTATGTATGAATATTTATGAATAGAAGACGTATTGATTGATAGATATTCTGATATACTAAATAATGCTCTCTCTCTCTCTCTCTCTCTCTCTCTCTCTCTCTCTCTCTCTCTCTCTCTCTCCACGTAGAGTTATGAGGCCACTCCTAACTCTACTGGCTTCCTGGAGGTCATTGTGGAGGACAAACTGATCCATTCTAAAAAGGTAAGATAATGAAATGAAAAATAATAATAATAATGATAATAATAATAATGATGATGATGATAATGATGATGATGATGATGACAGAATGGTGATGGTTATGTTGACTCGGAGAAGAAGTATAACAAGATATCAGATGCAGTTAGTAAGGCTTTAGATGTGCTTGTAACACCTATAACTACAACTACTACTGCTGCTACTACTACTACTGCTACTGCAACTACAACTACAACTGCTACTGCAACTACAACTACTACAACTGCTACTGCTCTGCTACAACTACTACTACTACTTCCAAGTGACCTAAGATGACCTGACCTCATAATGGGTGACCCTTGACCTCAAACACTCACCTCTGACCTCGGGTAAATATTATTATTATTATTATTTATTTTAATACTAGTTAAATTATCGCTATTTTTTCACTTATTATTATTATTATTATTTTTGGTTTTGAAATTTATATATATGAAATAATAATAATAATAATAATAATAATAATAATAATAATAATAATAATCTCTCATTCAGTCTGACTTGGCACGCCCTTGCAAGCCTCCCGCCCTTATGATGTTGCAGCCCTAAAGCCCCGAGGAGGGATGGGCGGCGGCGGAGGGCGTGGCGGGGGGCGTGGCGGGGGGCGTGGCAGAGGAGGCAGAGGCAGAGATGGGCGTGGCTAGGCAAGGAAGGAGAATTTGGCGGAAAAATATTTATGTTTGTTTTGTTGAAATAATGGAATATTTTGCTCTCTCCCTCTCTCTCTCTCTCTCTCTCTCTCAGTCAGTCATTCTATAAGTCAGTTAAGTCATCTATTGTCATTTATTTAAGTCTATTGATATTATTATTATTATTATCATTCTATTACGAAACTCTCTCTCTCTCTCTCTCTAATCCGTCATTGTGCTCATCTCTGCTTATCTCTTCTTATCTTTCTTTCGTATTGTTGATAAATAATAATAATAATAATAATAATGCAAGTAATGTCTATTGAATATTTTGTTAAGTCAATTCAAACACACCTTAAGAATGATGATGTAATGATGTCTGTCTGTCTGTATGTCTCTTTCTGTCTCTCTCTCTCTCTCTTTCTCTCTCTCTACTTAACCTAACCTAACCAAAGTTGACCTCAGATAAATATAAATGAAATAAAATAAATTGATTAATAGTTATTTTTATTTATTTATTTTTCATTCAGTAATTTTTTGATGTTATTATTATTATTATTATTATTATTATTATTATTATTATTATTATTATTGTAAGAAAATAAAATGATTCACAGATATTTTTGAGTGAATTTCATTTCTATTTAAACCTTTTTGAAAATTATATTAATGTGTTTTATTAAGAAAATTTGTATGTATGTATGTATGTGTGTATGTATGTATGTATTAACTGTGTGTATGTATGACTGACTAACACACACACACACACACACACAAATAAATAAACACAATTTCATGTATACATTATTTTTATATTAGAAAGTTGTACATGACTGTCAAATAATATACGCACATGACTGGAATGTACACACGAAAATACCCCTATAAGCGCGCGCACACACACACACACACACATGAATACGTACACAGCAATAAAAGTGTACATGGCCTCTTGAAACTTATACGTACATAACCTATACTTGGTACACATGGAATATGAAATACGTACATAAGAGTATAATACATGTACACGTTTAGGTGTGTACGTATTTTGAAAAGTACACATGTATATATATTATTTTTGTTAATGTATACATGTAGATTATATCAAATGTATACATGTGTACACCTCTGAATACACACACACACACACACACACACACACACACACACACTTGGAAGCAATTTATAATATGTATAAATATATAATTATACAATATTATTATTATTATTATTATTATTATTATTATTATTATGAACACAGATTGAAAAGTTGAGATTATTAGTATATATATAATTAATGAACACTTCAATGCATATAACTATACATTAATAATAATAATAATAATAATAATAATAATAATAATAATAACAACAACACTATATATATACTACTACTATTACTACTTCTACTATTACTATTACTACTATTATAACTATATATTTTACAAAACCCAATAATAATAATAATAATAATAATAATAATAATAATAATAATAATAATAATTGGAATGTTTAATAAATTTCAAACTAATATATTAATCAATTATTATTATTATATTCTTCTATTATTTCATTATTTAAAATCTAATAAATAATAATATTTTGGCTTTAACACGAAAGAACGAGAGAGAGAGAGAGAGAGAGAGAGAGAGAGAGAGAGAGAGAGAGAGAGAGAGAGAGAGAGAGAGAGAGAGAGAGAGAGAGAGAGAGAGAAAACACAAATAATAATACCTACCCTAACCTGACCTAACTCTCACAGCAAAGAAACAACGGAAGGAAAGATGAGAGGCGTTAGGAAGGAAGAGTTAGGAAGGTAGTGTTAGGAAGGGAGTGTTAGGAAGGCAGTGTTAGGAAGGCAGTGTTAGGAAGGCAGTGTTAGGAAGGCAGTGTTAGGAAGGGAGTGTTAGGAAGGCAGTGTTAGGAAGGCAGTGTTAGGAAGGAAGTGTTAGGAAGGAAGTGTTAGGAAGGTAGTGTTAGGAAGGCAGTGTTAGGAAGGCAGTGTTAGGAAGGTAGTGTTAGGAAGGGAGTGTTAGGAAGGAAGTGTTAGGAAGGAAGTGTTAGGAAGGCAGTGTTAGGAAGGAAGTGTTAGGAAGGTAGTGTTAGGAAGGCAGTGTTAGGAAGGCAGTGTTAGGAAGGCAGTGTTAGGAGGTAGTGTTAGGAAGGTAGTGTTAGGAAGGAAGTGTTAGGAAGGGAGTGTTAGGAAGGCAGTGTTAGGAAGGGAGTGTTAGGAAGGAGGTGCTATCACTGCAATGCTTCTAACTCCTGTAGTAGCAGCTCCCCCTTCTCCCCCAGCAGCCTGCAGAAGTAAGTAACTGCAGGTCGGTTCCCCAGGCTGAAGAGGTGCAGAATGTACTTCCTGTAGGGTGCAAAGGGGCGTGTTAGGGGGTGTGTTACGGGGTGGGTTGGGGGGGAAGGTGTGTTTAGGTGTGTTTTAGGTGTGTTTTAGGTGTGTTAGGGTGTGTTTAGGTGTGTTTGAGGGTGTTTAGGTGTGTTTGGGTGTTGGTGTGTTTGGGGGTGTGTGAGGGTGTGTTTGGGGGTGTGTGTGAGGGTGTGTGTTTAGGTGTGTTTCGCGTGTGTTTTGCGAGAAATGTATTTTTGATTTTGTGGCCCGAAAAATTTCCACCCGATTTGAGGTCGAATTTGTTTTTGTCATTTTATTCCGAAACTATTAGTCGTACAGAAATATTATACGTATATAAATTTGTTGGGCTTGATGAGATCTATATAATGCAGTTATCGGTTTTTTAATATGTTACTTAGTTTGGGAGATAATGTAAGTTTTGTTCAAGTTTTGTGAAAAATACATATTTATATATATCTCGATTATTTACACTCCGATTTTATTCTACTATGTCTCAAAATAATGGTCTTTTTATGTTCTTTCTTTACTAATATAGACAACTTTTACGTAAATCTCATAGTTTTCGAGTTATTTAATAAAACGTGATTTGTTAAAAAAAATCTAAGGGTGTCACCTACGAAATTTCATGAAAAATTTCCACACCTCCGAATGTGATGAAAATTTATATATATTTATTTATTTATTTATTGAGGGAAAAGATTATGTAAGTGTGTGTGTGTGTGTGTGTGTGTGTGTGTGTGTGTGTGTGTGTGTGTGTGTGTGTGTGGGTATGTGTGTGCGGATATGACAATACAAATATATTTAACAGTCATGGTTATATAAGAATGACTGGATAATTCTATTGAAAACTACTACTACTACTACTACTACTACTACTACTACTATTTATAAGGTCAATAACCCCAATTCTAACCTCTATTGATTATTTCTTATCAAATATTTACTGAATTACAATCAATATTTACATCTTTTATCTCAGGTAACTGTACTACTACTACTACTATTACAACACACACACACACACACACACACACACACCACACACCCACACACACACACACACACCCCTTACCTATGAATATTCTCCGTCAGTGCGGCCAGAGTCTGCGATGACGACGACAAAATAGGTGAAAATCCTGGCTGACTGAACGACGACTGGGGGGTAGGAATGTGCATCTGGGGGGCTGTGTGCTGGGGTGCCGGGGTGTGCTGGGGTGCAGGGGTGTGCGGGGGGGGTGTGGGGAGTGCGTGGAGGTGTGTGGCCGCTGAGAGGAACATAGCAGCACGGTGGTGGTAGTGTTGTTGCACCAGCTGTTCTATGGCTGTCACTACACTGCCAACTGAGATTAGCACGCACACACCTTGCTCCTGTGGGTGTAAAGGGTGTGTTTAGGTGTATAGTTCTTGGATAAAAAACGTATATATAGCACCCTAATGCACCCTAATTCTTGGTCAAACATATATATATCACCCTATTGTATATATTTGTCACCCTAAAACTATATTTCCTTGCTCCTGAGGGTGAAAAGGGTGTGTTTAGGTGTATAATTCTTTAAAAAACGTATATATATCACCCTATTGTATATATCTGTCACCCTATAACTATATCTCCTTCCTCGTTAGGGTGAAAAGGGTGTAAATCGGACACTACCTTGAATAAAAAATCTTTGTATAGCATTTTAATGTATATATATCGAACTGTAGCCAGTCTAACACCCTATATATATCACCCTAGAGAGTGCATTCTACCCTCATTCCTATACATCACCCTAGCACCCTAATATCATCACCCTACCTTACCTTACACCCTGTTTGGATAAGGTGATGGGCCCAGCGTTTCAATATATCCACACTTTCACACACGGGTAAAGCACACTTAGCCAGCCAAACGGAGGGCCGCCATTGGCCGTAGGATTGGAGGTAACGGCACGCGTCCCCGGCTTTCCCTATGAGGCAGAGGAGCTCGACGCCTGGGGTGTTTGGGGGGGGGAGGGGGTGGGTGGGGGATGTGGGGTGTGTTGGGTGTGGATTAGTGGGTGTTTGGGTGTGTTAGGGTGCGTGAGGGGGGTGTTAGGGTGTGTTGGGGGGGGTAAGGGGGGTAGGGGGAGGGGAAAATATGAAAGATTAGTATTATTATTATTATTATCGTTATTATTATTGAATTTCTATATATCTCACACACACTAGCACACACACACGCACACACACACGCACACACACACACACACACACTAGCACACGCACACACACACACACACACACACGTACGAACCTTCCGATACATTCCCGGCCGCAATTAAATTCGTGGCGACAAGTTTAATAGTAGACTGGGCCTGCGGGGAATGATGCGTCGCTGAAAGTAGACACGCGCGCAGACAGTCCGTGTAGAAGTGTGTGTGCGTCGTGTCTGCATCTAGGAGGAGACGTACAGCTCTATCCCTCTCTCCGACCATAGCTAAGGATCGGCCTAGGGTGGCGCGTTGAGGCCCTTCTAAACCCTTGCTTTCGTGGATGGCGAGGCGTTCCAGCTCATGGTGCTGTGGGGTGGTGAGGTGAGGTTAGGTTAGGTTAGGTTAGGTTAGGTTAGGTTAAGTTAGGTTGGGTTAGGTTAGGTTAGGTTAGGTTAGGTTAGGGTGTGTTTAGGTGTGTTTAGGGTGTGTTTGGGTGTGTTTGGGGGTGTTTGGGTGTGTTAGGGTGTGTTAGGGTGTGTTTGGGTGTGTTAGGGTGTGTTTGGGTGTGTTTAGGGTGTGTTTGGGTGTGTTTGGGTGTGTTTGGGTGGGTTTAGGTGGGTTAGGGTGTGATTGGGGTGTGTTTAGGTGTGTTAGGGTGTGTTAGGGTGTGTTAGGGTGTGTTTGAGGGTGTGAGGTTAGGTTAGGGTGTGTTTGAGGGTGACTAAAAGTGTGTTCTAGATTTTGAGTGTGTTTCAAAGTGTGTTTGGGTGTGTTTAGGTAGGGAAAGGTGTGTTCAGGGTGTGTCAGGGTGTAGTTAGGGTGTGTTAGGATGCATTTCTCACATATCAACCACAACAGAAATACGTACACACACACACACACTACACGCACGCACACAGACACACACACACACGTACACACACCTTATAAGTGGCAGCATCACACAGATAATGATAAGTAGTCTCTAACGGATGGGCCGCGGGGGGGGAGGAGGTGCAGGGGGTGGGGGAGGAAGGAGGAGGAGGGAGGTGGGAGGTGGAGGAGGAGGAGGGGGGGTGTGTGGGGGGGAGGGGGTTACAGGGCACATCCTCCCCGCTGACGGAAGCTGACTCTCCGAAAGTCAGCAGCTCGGCCGACCCCACACTGCTGCTACTGCTGCTGCTCTCGTCCTAGGGGGAGAGAGAGAGAGAGAGAGATTAGAGAGAGATAGAGAGAGAGAGAGAGAGAGAGAGAGAGATTAGAGAGAGTATATATATCATTTAGCTATTACTACTACTACTACTACTACTACTACAACTACTCCTACTACAACTACTACCACTACTACAACTACTACTACTCCTACTACTACTACTACTACTACTACTACTACTACTACTACTACTACTACTACTACTACTACTACTACTCCTCACCTTGGCTATGGGGAGGGGGGGATGCGTTAGGTAGTGAGCTGCAACCATCCAAAAGTCTAATTCACCCTGATCCCCAAAGAGCTGTGCGGTCACAAGGGCACGGTGGGCTGTGGAGTCGCAACTTTCTAAATACTCTCGGACTTCTTGGGGGATACGCGACAGCCATATCTCAATACCTGGTAGAGTGAGGTAGGGTTAGGTTAGGGTTAGGTTAGGTTAGGTTAGGTGAGGTTAGGTGAGGTTAGGTGAGGTTAGGGTGATGTAGGGTGAGGTTAGGGTGATGTAGGGTGTTAGGTTAGGGTGATAGGGTGTAAAAATGAGGTTATGTGTGTTTATATTTATAGATGAGATGTGCGATTGTTATATTTCAATGCTTATTAGGGTGATAGGGTGAGAAAATAGGGTGACAGGGTGAGAAAATAGGGTGACAGGGTGATAGAAATAGCTTATAAAAAACACATTTATATAAAAAAAATATATAGAGGTGGGATGTGCAAATTTTTAGGGTGATAGGGTGACAAAAACACACATACTTTGCACTTCCTCGGGTGAGAATCCATCGTCCGTAGTAAGTGTTAGGGTGTAAGTGGACCTCCAGGGCTGATGCGTAAGTAGGGTGCGCAGGTTGAGCGACGCCTCACTCCCCAGAAGATAGGGTGACACTATAGGCTCTGTGGGGGGGCGGGTATTAGGGTGAGATGAGATTATAGAGTGATTTATGTCAAGAAATATATTGAAATCACTCTTCTGGACTCTCTCTCTCTCTCTCTCTGTCTCTGTTTCTCTCTCTCACCCTTAGTGCAGTATGTGTGTAAGGGTGAGTTTGAGGCGCGCATGCCCATATCCATCACCCTAATGCAGCCGTCGACAGTAGCCAGGACGGGGCGGTCCGAGGCTCCCCAGTCCGCGTCGATCACCTTAACCATATCTTTGGGTGTCTTGATCTGGCTCACTAACACTACCTGGAATGGGTGTGGGCGTGGGTGTGGTGGGCGTGGTGGGGGGAGGGTAAGGTGGTGTTTAATAGTTGTGGCCAAAAATATAATGGGAAAAATGTATATATTATGAATTAAGTTTAAATATTTGAAAATGCACATAGCCGGCCGCCCAGAAAATAATATATACGCACATATTATACACAAAAACGCACACAGACACACGCACACACCCCCAAACAAGCTAAAAAAAAATATATACACACCCGAAACCCACACACACACATACACATACACACAAACACACGTACACACCCCACAAAGACAATTCCAAACACCGCGCACACACCCCAAATAAAACCGACCCCATACTCACATCTCGCACATCCCACACATCCAGCCCATCCGCAAACAGGACCAGTAACTTCATATTATCTCGTCCCGGGGCGAACCGCACCTTCCGAACCCATCCTCGGTGCGTTGATATATGTCTTGAAATCCTAGTCTTCAGATCCCATACCGTTAAATTGCCGTCCGAGTCACTTAAAACAATCTCATGACTCTTCCAGGCGATCGAGGTGATACTGCTCATCTGGGACTGTGTGGGGGGGAAAGGGGGGGGTGTTAGGGAGGTGGTGTGGAGGTGTGGGCGTGTTAGGGGGCGTGGTGTAGGCGTGGGGAGGTGTTAAGGACAGTGGTGGTAGTGGTGTGGTTAGAATAGGTACGGTTAGGTAAGAGTAGGTATGGTTAGGTAAGAGTAGGTATGGTTAGGTAAGAGTAGGTATGGTTAGGTTAGGTGAGATTATGCTGTTTATCTGGGACTGTGGGGGTGTGTTAGGGTGTTAGGGTGAGATTAGGGTGTGTATAGGGTGTGTATGGGTGTGTATGGGTGTGTTAGGGTGTGTATGGGGTGTGTTAGGGTGTGTTAGGGTGTGTATGGGTGTGTGTATGGGTGTGTATAGGGTGTGTATGGGTGTGTATGGGGTGTGTATGGGGTGTATGGGTGTGTGTTAGAGTGTGTATGGGTGTGTATGGGTGTGTGTAGGGTGTGTATGGGTGTGTATGGGTGTGTATAGGGTGTGTATAGGTGTGTATGGGTGTGTATGGGTGAGGATAGGGTGTATATGGGTGTGTGTAGGGTGTGTATGGGTGTGTTAGGGTATGTATGGGTGTGTATGGGTGTGTATAGGGTGTGTATGGGTGTGTATTGGTGTGTGTAGGGTGTGTATGGGTGTGTATAGGGTGTGTATGGGTGTGTATAGGTGTGTATGGGTGTGTATGGGTGTGTATGGGTGTGTATGGGTGTGTATAGGGTGTGTATAGGTGTGTATGGGTGTGTGTATAGGGTGTGTATGGGTGTGTTAGGGTGTGTATAGGGTGTGTATGGGGGATGTGTAGGGTGTAAGGGTGATAGGGAGTGCAATAATAATAATAATAATAATAATATTTCATCGCAAAAATTATACACACAGACACAGAGAGAGAGAAAGAGAGAGAGAGAGAGATAGATAGAGAGACAACGTACACACACACACATACACGCGTACACACACACACACAATACGTACATCAGGTGGGACTTTACTTCCATCTTTTATTACATTTCCTTCCACAGAAAAGTGATATAATTGTCCGTCCGAGTCTGTAAATACAAATGTTTCCTTGGCAATGCTGGTGGCGCTGGTGGTGGAGGTGGCGCTGGTGGTGGAGGTGGCGCTGGTGGTGGTGGTGGTGGTGGTGGTGGTGGTGGTGGTGGAGGTAGTGGTGGTGGTGGTGGTGGTGCCTGTGGAGGAGAAGGAGGAGGAGGAGGAAAAAGGTGAGGTGAGGTTAGGTTAGGTAAGGTTTTGTATATAGAGAGAGGAAGAAAGGAAGGAAGGAGGGAAGGAAGGAAGGAAGGAAGGAGGGAGAGGAAGAGGAGGAGAGAAGGAGGGAAAGGGGAGGGAGGAAGGGAGAGAAAATATATTAGTAAAAACAGCTAAAAAATGACTATTATTATTATTATCATCAATATTATCATCATCTCTCTCTCTCTCTCACTCTTACACCCCCTCCCCTCTCTCTCTCTCTCTCTCACACCCCCCCACTCTCTCTCTCTCTCTCTCACCCCCTCCCCCTCTCTCTCTCTCTCTCTCTCTCTCTCTCTCTCTCTCTCTCACTAATACTCACCCACATCTACAAGCGACAGAGTAGAATCGCACATCACATCCTCTTTATTGCTGCCTCCTGCCTCGCCTCCCCCCACACCTCCCCCCAGACACTCAGGGGAGAGCCGGGCCTTCACATGGCTCGTAGGGGACCACTCTAGGGCAGACACCCTAGGGAACCGCCGGGGCATGGTGCGTAGGGGTACTAGGCGCCGGGCATCCCATAACTCTAGTGGATCATCCCTCAACACGACCAGGAAATACTGTCTGTCGGTAGGGTGAAAATTTTAGTTAGGGTGTGTTTTAGGGTGAGTTAGGGTGTGTAAGGGTGTGGTAGGGTGTGTGGGAAGGTGTGTGTAAGGTGTGGTGTGTGTGTAGGGTGTGGAAAGGGTGTTTATAGATGTGTTTTAGTGTGTGTATAGATGAAAAGGTGTGTTTTAGCTGTGTTAGGGTGTGTTTAGGGTGTGTGGGTGGAGCTAGGATATGTTCTAGAGTACTAACACACCTTCCTACACCCTGCCACACACCCTTAACACACCCTAAACACCCTAAACACACCCTATACTTACTTGAGGTAGGAGACGCGCACCATATCAATGCTAGATTCGTCGCCCTTGTTAGTTCTCAGAGGAGTGGATCGCCCAGTCAGGATGTCGGTAAATATTAGCTCGTTACGCACCAATCCCTGGCCATTGGTTAGCGGCTGATGCCCGAATGTCAAGATGGATGACAGGCTGGCCCACTCCACGCCCCTGCGGATGAGCGGATGACAGGTGGATGAGAGGAGAGAGAGAGAAAGAGAAAGAGAATGAGATTATATATATATTTCAAAATTTCAAACACACATACTTTTCTTCCTCCTCCTCCTCCTGACACCTCCACCTCCTTCCTCCTTCCTCCTCCTCCTCCTCCCTCCTCCCTCCTCCTTCCTCCTCCTCCTCCTCCTCCTCCTCACCTGACAGGATAAGTATGCAGTGCGAATTCTCTCTCCAACATCCCGGTAGCAATATTAAACACTTGCACGGCACCAGTCTGAGTGCCGGCAGCCAGGCGGGGGACGTAGTGGTGGATGTTGCGGGTGGTGAGGGGCGGGCACATCCGGATGACAAGGGGGGGCGGGGAGACGGATGGCATCAGTCCTACCATAATCATCCGAAGGCTTACTTTGTGGCTGACTGATTCCTGGGGGAGGTGAGGGGAGTGGTGGGTGAATTAGGGTGATTTATGGTGATTTATGGGTGAGTTAGGGTGATTTATGGGTGAAAAAGGGTGAATTAAGGTGATTTAGGGTGATTTAAGGTGATTTATGGGTGAAAAAGGGTGAATTAAGGTGATTTATGGTGATTTATGGGTGATTTAGGGTGAATTAGGGTGATTTATGGGTGAATAAGGGTGATTTAGGATGAATAAGGGTGATTTAAGGTGATTTAGGGTGATTTATGGGTGAAAAAGGGTGATTATGGGTGAATAAGGGTGAATTAAGGTGAATAAGTGTGAATTAGGGTGAATAAGGGTGATTTTGGAGTGATTAATGGGTGATTTTGGTGAATATGGGTGATTTAGGGTGAACAAGGGTGAATTAAGGTGATTTTGGGTGAATTAGGGTGATTTATGGGTGAATAAGGGTGAATAAGGTGATTTATGGGTGAATAAAGGGTGAATTAGGGTGATTTAGGGTGATTTAAGGTGAATTAGTGTGATTTAGGGTGATTTATGGGTGAATAAGGGTGAATTAAGGTGATTTTGGGTGAAATTTCAGGGTGAGACATATTTGTAGGGTGATATTAATGGGTGAACGACGTTATGAATGGGTGACAAGATGGAAAAAATGGGTGAAAGATATTTTTTTCAAACGGGTGAACATACCAAAAAAAAATAATAATAATAATAATAAATAAATAAATAAATAAATAAATAAATAAATAAATAAATATAAATAAATAAATAAATAAATAAATAAATAAATAAATAAATAAATAAATAAATAAATAAATGAAATAAAATCGAAATTAAAGTTAGTTCTCAAATCTAACCTCTCTCTCTCTCTCTCTCTCTCTCTCTCTCTCGCTCTAAAACCTACCTTCACATTCTCCCCTAACGCCCACGCCGGCTTCACCAAATCACCCAGAGACATCTTTGGGGGTGTGGCAGGGTGCGGGTGGGGGTGGGTCACACTCGCTCCATTTAGGGTGAAACTCGCTCCCCCAAAGTGATCATCCGAGATAGTAAGTCCAGTCTGGGGGTGCTGGGTGTGTGGGGGGATGTGTGGGGGGATGTGTGGGGTGTCCTGGGGTGTATAGGGGGGTGCTGACTACCTGGCGTCCGGGGGTGGGGGAGATTTGAAGCTGTTTAAATACCACCCGCCCGTCCCCCAGAACCAAGGCTGTATTGGGGTGTATATGGGGGTGTATGGGGTATGGGGGTGTATGGGGTGTGTGTATGGGGGTGTGTATGGGGGTGGGGTGTATAGGGGTAGGGGAGAGGTGTGAAAAATAGGGTTAGAATTGCATATAAAACAATAATTTCAATCTATATATATAAAAAGATTAAATATCACCCTATTTTATCACCCTGTCACCCTATTTTAGCATCCTATCACCCTATTTCGTCACCCTAGAGAAGGTAGAGGTGCAAAATCACATTAAAATCATATATATAACAATAATATATCTCTTTATACACCTAAAAATATATATATCACCCTATTCTATCACCCTAGCACATGAAATTTCTACACTAAACCACAATTTCAATCTATTAATATACACAAAAATCCATATAATCACCCTGTCACCCTATTGGATCACCCTAACACATCCCTGGAGGTAAAATAAACACTTCTTTCTCTCTAAAAAAAAAACTGAACTCACCCTATCACCCTATTTTCTCACCCTATCACCCTAACACCATAATTTATCACCCTAACACAACCCTAGAGGTAAAATAACATGAAAATCCCATACCAAACACTTCTTTCTCTCTATAAAATAAACATATCTCACCCTATCACCCTAATATCTCACCCTGTCACCCTATTTTCATCACCCTATACTCACCCATCTGTCGTTCAGTAGCAGGGTCTAGGGTGAGGCCGATCGGACGGCTGAATCTATTTAATCGGAGTGGGTCGGAGTGACACTTTCGGTCGTACATAACTTCAAAATATTGCTGCTGGTGTGGGTCTAGGGGTGTGCTGCCCCCCCCTACGCCCACGCCCACGCCCCCCACGCCCCCTCCGTCACCTGTAGAGAGAGAGAGAGAGAGAGGGAGAGAGAGAGAGAGAGAGATTATTAGGTTTTCTGTTGTAATAGTGATGATAATTGATATAATATTTTTTATTTATTCAGAAAAAACTGTTATTTAGATTATATTCATACTTGGGTGTGTGTGTGTGTGTGTGTGTGTGTGTGTGTGTGTGTGTGTGTGTGTGCGCGTATATGTGTGTGTGTGCGTATGGCAGGACGTGTAAATATAAAAAAAATAATAGTAATGATAATGATTAAGTCAAAAAAATATTAATACTAGTAATTATTGACTGTGTGCGCGTGTATATGTGTACGTATATATATAAGGGTGTGTGCGTATGGTGGGATGTGTTATGTGAGTGTGCGTGTGTGTGCGTCACCAACTGTCAGGGGATGTAGGTAGAGGGAGGAGCCGCCTTCTGAAGTGGGCTGAGACTGACCCGGATTCATGAAGGCAGAGAAGCACAATATTACCTGAAGTACAAGGTAAGGAAGGGGAGGGAGAGGGAGAGATGGAGAGAAAGGTAGGGATGGGAGGGTAAGGGAGGGAGGGACAGAGGGAGAGAAGGGAGATATTATTATTATTATTATTATTTTTATTTCTCTCTCTCATACTAACACAATTATTCACACTCTCTCCTCTCTCTCTCTCTCTCCTCTCTCTTTCTCTCAAAAAAGCGCATACACACACCCTAAATCACCCTAACACACACCTGACAGAATGGCGAAACAGCTCGGTCCACAACCCACAATACCAACAGTCTGATTTATTGTCAGGTCAAGAATCAATATTTCCCGGGCGTACAGGAGGAGCAGCTGGTCTCGGACGGTGTGATGGTAGACCAGCTGCACACACTCACTCAGCTGTCCCCCGTCCTCACCCGCCCACCTGCTGGTACGGGTGATACGGGTGAAAAGGTGAAGGGGTGTGTGTGGGAGTATAAGGTGAGGTTAGGTTAGGTTGGGTTGGGTTGGATGTGAGGATTTGAGGAGAGAAAGAGAGAAGAGAGGAGGAGGAAGAAGAGGAAGGAAGGAAGGAAGAGAGAGATAGAGAGATAATGATAGTAAAAATAAGGAAAATAATATAAGATTAATTAAGAAAGAAAGAAATAAGAGGAAGGAAGGAAGGAATATTTCACACCTATCCCTTCTTTAACCCCCCCTACACATACCCCCTGACCCCTACACAACCCCCCTCAACCCCATACACCCCTACACATCCCCCCTACACCCCCAACCCCATACAACCCCTCATTACCTAGGTTTCATCTCTCCTACAACCAGCTCTCTCATCTTCCTTCTAATCCTTGAGCTGGTGCGTTCGTCCGACGGGGATTGAATCACCCCTGCGGCTCCCACCCCTGACGGCACGGATGAGGAGGAGGCTGCTACGGATGAGGTGGTGCCTTGGGGGGAGGATGTGCCCCCCTGCCCCCCCCCACCCCTCCCTGGGCTGGTCCGAGGAGCAGAGACGTAAAATTTCCTGCCGTTTGACGAGGGGCACTTGACGAGGTTAAAGTCGTCTACGAACAGCACGCAGCCGGAGCACAGAACTGTAAGGGTGACGGGGTGTTAGTATAGGGTGAAGGGATGGTAGGGTGAGGTATACGGTGAGTTATAGGGTGATAGGGGGGATAGGGTGAGACTTACAGGCCATTTTCATGCTGTGGAATGGGTCAAAGTGGAATGAGGTGAGGTTTTCTGTGTAGCTCTTCCGCCAGACTTTGGTGCTGTGTCGTGTATCCCACAGCACTAAGGAGTATGGGGGGTGAAGGGCTGCCAGGAGGTGCTCACTGCCGTCACATCCCCCTAGCCACTCCATCTCTGGGGGCGCACGCAAAGCCGTCAAACACACAAACGTACGAACATCCGTAGCGAAACCACCCCAGTAATAGCTCAAAAATATTCGCATGTCACACCTCATATCTCACCCCTTACCTAGCACACCCTTAGTCCCGTCCTGTAGGGTGGCCAGCACATCCCCCCTTGACACATCCCACACTAGTATAACCCCGCCGGCGTCCGCAGAGGCCAGCATTAGGGTGTAGGGTGTGCTGAGTTGGTGGTAATGTTTGGTCTTTCGCCATCGGATCTGTTAGGGTGAGAGAGGGTGAGAGAGGGTGAGAGAGAGAGAGAGAGAGAGAGAGAGAGAGAGAGAGAGAGAGAGAGAGAGAGAGAGGGTGAGAGAGAGAGATGGAATTATATAAAAGAAATTAAGAGACAGAAAATAGAGAGAAATAGAGAAAATAAATAAAATAAAGAAAGAAAGAGAAAAATTAGAAGATAAATAGAGAAAAAAAATTGAAAAATATGATAAAATAAATAAATAAATAAAAAAATATTATTATTATTATTATATTAACAAATATTTCCAACACACACCCTAACACACCCTACCTTGATAACATGTGTACGGTGTTTTGACAGGGTCTGGGCACATTGTAGGGTGACAGGGTCCACCACACACACCGTAGTCTGGGCCCCATACGCTAAGAATCCCTGCCAACCCCTGTAATAATAATAATAATAATAATAATAATAATAATAATAATAATAATAATAATAATAATAATAATAATAATTGATGAGACTGCAAGTATCATCCAAGTTGTGGTGAGTTGTGAAGAGTTTGTAGCCGTGACCTCCCGTGCACACTGATGGGTCAAGTACAAACAGTATCTTGGGCTGTATGGCTGATTGTCTATGTAGAATTTTCCAATATTTGATCAGATCTGCTCGAATCGAAGAAGCCTTCCTTTTACAGAGTATAGGTTGAGGTGGGTCAGTCTTTCTGAATAACTCATGTGATGGAGGCCCTGAATGCGTTTAGTCCATCTCCTCTGTACAGACTCAACCAGTTTGTTGTCACCTGCTTATCCAGTGAACCACACACACACACACCAAGAACACTCCACAAGGTCTGATGTGGGTTTTATAAAGACTAACCATAAATGATGAAGAGCGACACACAGTGAATTGTCAACTGTTATTCCCAGGTCAGAGAAAGCTTGGACAAACCTAATTGGTGCATCATGTAAGTAATAGTTAGAGTGTGGACCCATAAATGATCCTCTCTGAAATCTTAATACTGCACATTTGTTTACATTCATTTTTAGTTCCCAGGATTCAGCAGTTGACACAATCACATCAATATCTCTTTGACCTTCTGTAAGTACCCCTAAGAGCCTCACCTACAGTGGAGTGTCTTATTTGGACATATAGTTTTAAATCATCGGCAAAAAGTTTGAAATTGCAACACACATCAGAGGTAACATGATTTACATATAAAAGAAACAGCAGTGGCCCCAAAACTGAGCCTTGGGGCACACCACTGGTTACAGCGTATGTCACTAACCATCCCAGCAACACTCACTCTAAAGTGTCTGTCACTGAGGAAAGACCATATCCAGTCTAGTAGTGGCGGCCTAATACCTATCATTGTTAGTTGTTCAATCAGGATTACATGATTCACAACATCAAAAGCTTTTACTAAAGTCAAAAAATATCACATCAACAAAATATCCTCCATTATTCCACTTAGTGACAGATGCGTAAGTGATGATCAACTGATCCTCAACTGAATGACCAGCTCCAAAACCAAACTGATGGGGAGAAATAGTAGCATTGTTATTGGGCGATCATTCAGAGGAGTAGATCTAGACCCTTCCTTAAATATAGGTATCACAGTGGAATCAAATATAACAAATGTTTATGTAGGAACGGATAGGCATTTCAAACGATTTGTTGAAGTATATATAATAGCTTTCCTGTGTATAATAAAAATCTCACTTTTGGTTTAATATATACGTGACCCCACGGCCAACACACGGCCAACAGTTCATATTATTTCATTAAGGTTATTTACGCTTAATAGGTAATGTTTTCTTTATATCCAACCACTATTAATGGTGAACAATGATGTCTCACTGCTCCTCCATCCCTCAAAATGACACGTCCCCCATTCCCGCCCACTTACCAGTCCAACGCCCCCTTGTTTTGGGGGCTGACAGGGCCTGGCAGGGTCCTGGGTAACACACGCTGCAGGGTAGATGGCAGAGACGGCAAGGGAGAGTGTCGAAGTTCACTTTTCAATCCGCCTCCTCCTCCTACCGTCGCCATCTTTGTTGACATATGCAGCTGATAGTGAGGCTGATGATGATGATGATTGTTAACATGCTAACAGTGGAACGCACTGCCAGGGGAGGTAGTTAATAGCGGTAGCTTCAATATTTTTAAAAAGAGATTAGATCAGTTTATGAGTGAGTATATTATGTAGTAAATAGAGGGTTGGATACAGTACTTTTAGTATTTTAAGACACAGTCGCTTGACAGACATACAGGATGACCATGCCTCGGGTGGCTTATAAATATTCTCATACAGTATGTACAGTATTATTAGTAGTGTACAGTCTTAGGAACCATCACCAAGTCGCTTGACTCATTATTATTATTATTATTGTTATTATTGTTATTATTGTTAGTTTACAGTTTTTAGACATACTATGTACTTGACAAAGTCGCTTCACTGACAAATAGGATGACTTAGATAGGCCCTGGTGGCTTTTTGTCATCCTAACATGTTATGTTATGTTATGTGTGAGTGTGTGTGTGTTATAAATATATTTTGTCATTATCTCCTGAACCATTCGTTATACAGGAAAGTTTGCTGAACTAATATTTTTGTAAATTGTAAGATCTATAACTTTTATTCGTATAATTTTTTTCGTATGTGACAAAAATGGATTTTTTAATTTCGCACCCAAAAGTTTTGACAAGATTTGAGGTCGAATCAGTTTTCATCATTTTACTCCGTAACTATTAGTCCTACAACAATATTGTATAGACGCAAAGTTATTAAGCTTAACGAGTTCTATCTTAGGTGTCAATAACTTTC
>JAPQNM010000031.1:3126525-3151688 GCA_029783475.1 Metacarcinus magister
GTAGGGGGGAAAATGTGTGGGGGTGTGTGTGAAAATCTCTCTCTTTCCCTCTCTGTTTACCTGTCTATTTTGGTTCTGTTGTCTACGCCTTTGAAGGGATTGGGCTGGTATGTTGAGGGGGAGTTGGGGGAAGGGTGTGTGTATGGGTGGGTAAAAGGTGGGGGAGGTAGGTATTGGGGGAGGGGAAGGAGAGGAGAAAATGTGTGGGGGTGTGTGTGTATTTTTTTGAAAGGAGCTGTCTCTCTATTTTCATTCTGCTGTCTATACCTATGAAGGGATTGTTGTCTCTGTGTAATATATTTTCCCCCTTTAGGTCTTGCCCTTAGAGAACAAGATGAAATCCCCGTCAGCCTTCGGTGGGTTTAACGGCGTACTCAACACGGCCATGATGGTGGTGGTGTGTCTGTACTCGGCTTTCGGATTCTTTGGTTACATGACATACGGATCCAAAGTGGCCGGTTCGATTACTTTGAACCTACCTAAAGACGAAGCGTAAGTAGTAGTGTGGCGGGGGGGGAGGGGGTAGTAAGGGTTGTTAAGTAGTAGTAGTTATAGTTGTTAAGGTAGTAGTGGTAGTAGTAGTAGTAGTAGTAGTAGTAGTAGTAATCTAGTACGTAATTAACTCAAACCTAACTTAACGTAATCTAACTTAACCCTTACACTGCCGTCTACACCAATTGCTGTAAAACAAATTATTAATTTTAGCGACAAATTGGCAACTACCGGGCATGCAAGCATTAACCACGCCCCTTTTCAAATTAACCACGCCCCTTTTCAATGCAGTCACACCCCATCTGTATATATATATATATATATATATATATATATATACATATATATATTATCATCAATATTTATTTTTATCATAAATATTTATTTTTATCATTAATATTTATTTTTATTATTAATATTTATTTTTATCATTAATATTATTTTTATCATTAATATTTATTTTTATCATTAATATTTATTTTTATCATTAATATTTATTTTTATCATTAATATTTATTTTTATCATTAATATTTATTTTTATCATTAATATTTATTTTTATCATTAATATTTATTTTTATCATTAATATTTATTTTTATCATTAATATTTATTTTTATCATTAATATTTATTTTTATCATTAATATTTATTTTTATCATTAATATTTATTTTTATCATTAATATTTATTTTTATCATTAATATTTATTTTTATCATTAATATTTATTTTTATCATTAATATTTATTTTTATCATTAATATTTATTTTTATCATTAATATTTATTTTTATCATTATTATTTATTTTTATCATTAATATTTATTTTTATCATTAATATTTATTTTTATCATTAATATTTATTATTATAATTATTAATATTTATTTACTCCAACAGCAACACTTCCTTAACATGTATTATTATTAATTTCAAAACCTTTAACTTCAATATAAGTTTTCGTGGATTTGTGATGAAAATGGATTCGTGAAATTTTTGGCCCGAAGATTTCCACCAGAATTTGAGTCCAAAATAGTTTAGTCATTTTACAAGTAAAGTATTAGTCCTACAACAAAGATGTATAGAAACAAAGTTGTTCAGCTTGACAAGTTCTATCTGATGGTGTCATCCGTTTGTAAATTACTCTTTTGGTTTAGGAGAAAAATGTAATTAAGTAGAAGTTTCGTGTAAAATACAAATATATCAATATCTCCATTACTTACATTCCAATTACATTCTAGTAAAGCTCAAAGGAACGGGCGTCTCCTGCTCTATATTTACTATTACGTATGTTTTTTACGTAAACCTCATACTTTTCGAGTTATTTTGAAAAACATGATTTCATGAAAAAAATCTAAGGTGACACCCTTGAAAATTTCGTGAAAAATTTCCACACCTCAGAATTTCATGAAAATTTGTACCTAAAGGTTTTCAGTCAAACTGAACACGAATCTGGACTCAGTTTCATCATTACTATAATATTAAACACTATATACGCATGTGTGATACGCCTAAAACTATTTATTCTCTCTATTTATCTCTCTAACTCTATCACGCTCTCTCTCTCTCTCTCTCTCTCTCCCTCTCTCCAAACTCCTACAGCAAAATCATAATATTCTCCCCCTCCTCCCCCTCCCCCTCCTCCTCCTCCTCCTCCTCCTCCTCCTCCTCCTCCTCCTCCTCCTCCTCTGTGTCTTCCTTCTAAAATAGTCTTTAGTGGACCAATTAGCGCCAATATTTATTTTTATCATTAATATTTATTTTTATCATTAATATTTATTTTTATCATTAATATTTATTTTTATCATTAATATATATTTTTATCATTAATATATATTTTTATCATTAATATATTTTTATCATTAATATATATTTTTATCATTAATATATATTTTTATCATTAATATATATTTTTATCATTAATATATATTTTTATCATTAATATTTATTTTTATCATTAATATATATTTTTATCATTAATATATATTTTTATCATTAATATATATTTTTATCATTAATATATTATTTTATCATTAATATATATTTTTATCATTAATATTTATTTTTATCATTATTATTTATTTTTATCATTAATATTTATTTTTATCATTAATATATATTTTCATCATTAATATATATTTTTATCATTAATATTTATTTTTATCATTAATATTTATTTTTATCATTAATATATATTTTTATCATTAATATATATTTTTATCATTAATATTTATTTTTATCATTAATATTTATTTTTATCATTAATATTTATTTTTATCATTAATATTTATTTTTATCATTAATATATATTTTTATCATTAATATTTATTTTTATCATTAATAATTTTTTTTATCATTAATATATATTTTTATCATTAATATATATTTTTATCATTAATATATATTTTTATCATTAATATTTATTTTTATCATTAATATTTATTTTTATCATTAATATTTATTTTTATCATTAATATTTATTTTTTATCATTAATATATATTTTTATCATTAATATATATTTTTATCATTAATATATATTTTTATCATTAATATATATTTTTATCATTAATATTTATTTTTATCATTAATATTTATTTTTATCATTAATATATATTTTTATCATTAATATATATTTTTATCATTAATATATATTTTTATCATTAATATATATTTTTATCATTAATATTTATTTTTATCATTATTATTTATTTTTATCATTAATATTTATTTTTATCATTAATATTTATTTTTATCATTAATATATATTTTTATCATTAATATATATTTTTATCATTAATATATATTTTTATCATTAATATATATTTTTATCATTAATATATATTTTTATCATTAATATTTATTTTTATCATTAATATATATTTTTATCATTAATATTTATTTTTATCATTAATATATATTTTTATCATTAATATATATTTTTATCATTAATATATATTTTTATCATTAATATATATTTTTATCATTAATATTTATTTTTATCATTAATATTTATTTTTATCATTATATTTATTTTTATCATTAATATTTATTTTTATCATTAATATATATTTTTATCATTAATATTTATTTTTATCATTAATAATTCTTTTTTATCATTAATATATATTTTTACGATTAATATATATTTTTATCATTAATATATATTTTTATCATTAATATATATTTTTATCATTAATATATATTTTTATCATTAATATATATTTTTATCATTAATATATATTTTTATCATTAATATATATTTTTATCATTAATATATATTTTTATCATTAATATTTATTTTTATCATTAATATTTATTTTTTATCATTAATATATATTTTTATCATTAATATATATTTTTATCATTAATATTTATTTTTATCATTAATATATATTTTTATCATTAATTTATATTTTTATCATTAATATTTATTTTTATCATTAATATTTATTTTTATCATTAATATATATTTTTATCATTAATATTTATTTTTATCATTAATATTTATTTTTTATCATTAATATATATTTTTATCATTAATATTTATTTTTATCATTAATATTTATTTTTTATCATTAATATATATTTTTATCATTAATATTTATTTTTATCATTAATATTTATTTTTATCATTAATATATATTTTTATCATTAATATTTATTTTTATCATTAATATTTATTTTTATCATTAATATTTATTTTTATCATTAATATATATTTTTATCATTAATATATATTTTTATCATTAATATTTATTTTTTATCATTATTATTTATTTTTATCATTAATATTTATTTTTATCATTAATATTTATTTTTATCATTAATATTTATTTTTATCATTAATATTTATTTTTATCATTAATATTTATTTTTATCATTAATATATATTTTTATCATTAATATTTATTTTTATCATTAATATATATTTTTATCATTAATATTTATTTTTATCATTAATATTCTTTTTTATCATTAATATATATTTTTATCATTAATATATATTTTTATCATTAATATATATTTTTATCATTAATATATATTTTTATCATTAATATTTATTTTTATCATTAATATTTATTTTTTATCATTAATATATATTTTTATCATTAATATATATTTTTATCATTAATATATATTTTTATCATTAATATATATTTTTATCATTAATATATATTTTTATCATTAATATATATTTTTATCATTAATATTTATTTTTATCATTAATATATATTTTTATCATTAATATTTATTTTTATCATTAATATTTATTTTTATCATTAAAAATTTTTTTTATCATTAATATATATTTTTATCATTAATATATATTTTTATCATTAATATTTATTTTTATCATTAATATTTATTTTTATCATTAATATATATTTTTATCATTAAAATATATTTTTATCATTAATATTATTTTTTATCATTAATATATATTTTTATCATTAATATATATTTTTATCATTAATATATATTTTTATCATTAATATTTATTTTTATCATTATATTTATTTTTATCATTAATATTTATTTTTATCATTAATATATATTTTTATCATTAATATTTATTTTTATCATTAATATTTATTTTTATCATTAATATTTATTTTTATCATTAATATTTATTTTTTATCATTATATTTATTTTTATCATTAATATTTATTTTTATCATTAATATTTATTTTTTATCATTATTATTTATTTTTATCATTAATATTTATTTTTATCATTAATATTTATTTTTATCATTAATATTTATTTTTATCATTAATATATATTTTTATCATTAATATATATTTTTATCATTAATATATATTTTTATCATTAATATTTATTTTTATCATTATTATCAATTTTTATCATTAATATTTATTTTTATCATTAATATTTATTTTTATCATTAATATATATTTTTATCATTAATATTTATTTTTATCATTAATATATATTTTTATCATTAATATATATTTTTATCATTAATATTTATTTTTATCATTAATATATATTTTTATCATTAATATTTATTTTTATCATTAATATTTATTTTTATCATTAATATTTATTTTTATCATTAATATTTATTTTTTATCATTAATATATATTTTTATCATTAATATATATTTTTATCATTAATATTTATTTTTATCATTATTATTTATTTTTATCATTAATATTTATTTTTATCATTAATATTTATTTTTATCATTAATATTTATTTTTATCATTAATATTCTTTTTTATCATTAATATATATTTTTATGATTAATATATATTTTTATCATTAATATATATTTTTATCATTAATATTTATTTTTATCATTAATATTTATTTTTATCATTAATATTTATTTTTATCATTAATATTTATTTTTATCATTAATATATATTTTTATCATTAATATATATTTTTATCATTAATATATATTTTTATCGTTAATATATATTTTTATCATTAATATATATTTTTATCATTAATATATATTTTTATCATTAATATATATTTTTATCTTTAATATATATTTTTATCATTAATATATATTTTTATCATTAATATTTATTTTTATCATTATTATTTATTTTTATCATTATATTTATTTTTATCATTAATATATATTTTTATCATTAATATATATTTTTATCATTAATATATATTTTTATCATTAATATATATTTTTATCATTAATATTTATTTTTATCATTATTATTTATTTTTATCATTAATATTTATTTTTATCATTAATATTTATTTTTATCATTAATATATATTTTTATCATTAATATTTATTTTTATCATTAATAATTCTTTTTTATCATTAATATATATTTTTATGATTAATATATATTTTTATCATTAATATATATTTTTATGATTAATATATATTTTTATCATTAATATATATTTTTATGATTAATATATATTTTTATCATTAATATATATTTTTATCATTAATATTTATTTTTATCATTAATATATATTTTTATCATTAATATATATTTTTATCATTAATATATATTTTTATCATTAATATTTATTTTTATCATTATTATTTATTTTTATCATTTATATTTATTTTTATCATTAATATTTATTTTTATCATTAATATATATTTTTATCATTAATATATATTTTTATCATTAATATTTATTTTTATCATTAATATATATTTTTATCATTAATATATATTTTTATCATTAATATATATTTTTATCATTAATATTTATTTTTATCATTAATATATATTTTTATCATTAATATTTATTTTTTATCATTAATATATATTTTTATCATTAATATTTATTTTTATCATTAATATATATTTTTATCATTAATATTTATTTTTTATCATTAATATATATTTTTATCATTAATATTTATTTTTATCATTAATATTTATTTTTATCATTAATATATATTTTTATCATTAATATATATTTTTATCATTAATATATATTTTTATCATTATATATATTTTTATCATTAATATTATTTTTATCATTAATATTTATTTTTATCATTAATATATATTTTTATTATTAATATATATTTTTATCATTAATATATATTTTTATCATTAATATTTATTTTTATCATTATATTTATTTTATCATTAATATTTATTTTTATCATTAATATTTATTTTTATCATTAATATATATTTTTATCATTAATATATATTTTATCATTAATATTTAATTTTTTATCATTAATATTTATTTTTATCATTAATATATATTTTTATCATTAATATATATTTTATCATTAATATATATTTTTATCATTAATATATATTTTTATCATTAATATATATTTTTTATCATTAATATATATTTTTTATCATTAATATATATATATCCATTAATATATATTTTTATCATTAATATTTATTTTTAATCATTAATATATATTTTTTATCATTACTATTTATTTTTTATCATTAATATATATTTTTATCATTAATATTTATTTTTATCATTAATATTTATTTTTATCATTAATATTTATTTTTAATCATTAATATATATTTTTTATCATTAATATTTATTTTTATCATTAAAATGTATTTTTTATCATTATATATATTTTTATCATTAATATATATTTTTATCATTAATATTTATTTTTATCATTAATATTTATTTTTATCATTAATATATATTTTTATCATTAATATATATGTTTATCATTAATATATATTTTATCATTAATATTTATTTTTATCATTAATACTTATTTTTATCATTAATATATTTTTTATCATTAATATATATTTTTATCATTAATATTTATTTTATTATTAATAATATTTTTATCATTAATATTTATTTTTATCATTAATATATATTTTTATCATTAATATTTATTTTATCATTAATATATATTTTTTATCATTACTAGATATTTTTATCATTAATATATATTTTTATCATTATATATATTTTATCATTAATATTTATTTTTACATTAATATATATTTTTATCATTATATTATTTTTTAATCATTAAAATATATTTTTTATCATTAATATATATTTTTATCATTAATATTATTTTTATCATTATATATATTTTTATCCTTAATATTTATTTTTATCATTAATATTTATTTTTTCATTAATATATATTTTTATCATTATATATATTTTTTTTTATCATTAATATATATTTTTATCATTAATATTTATTTTTATCATTAATATTTATTTTATCATTATATATATTTTTATCATTAATATATATTTTTATCATTAATATTTATTTTTATCATTATAAATATTTTTATCATTAATTTTAATTTTATCATTAATATATATTTTTTTCATTAATATTTATTTTTATCATTAATTATATTTTTTATCATTAATATATATTTTTATCATTATATATATTTTTATCATTAATATATATTTTTATCATTAATATTTATTTTTATCATTAATATATATTTTTATCATTAATATTTATTTTATCATTAATATATTTTTTTTATCATTAATATATATTTTTTATCATTAAATATATTTTTATCATTAATATATATTTTTTATCATTAATATTTATTTTTATCATTAATATTTATTTTTTATCATTTTATTATATTTTTTATCATTAATATTTATTTTATCATTAATATTTATTTTTATCATTAATATTTATTTTTTATCATTAATATATATTTTTATCATTAATATATATTTTTATCATAATATATATTTTATCATTATATTTATTTTTATCTTATTATCAATTTTATCATTAATATTTATTTTTATCATTAATATTTATTTTTTATCATTAATATAATATTTTTATCATTAAATATTATTTTTATCATTAATATATATTTTTATCATTAATATATATTTTATCATTAATATTTATTTTTATCATTAATATATATTTTTATCATTAATATTTATTTTTAATCATTAATATTTATTTTTATTTAATATATATTTTTTATCCATTAATATTTATTTTTATCATTAATATAATTTTTATCATTAATATTTTATTTTATCATTAATATATATTTTTAATCATTAATATTTATTTTTATCATTAATATATATTTTTATCATTAATATATATTTTTAATCATTAATATTTATTTTATCATTAATATATATTTTTTATCATTAATATTTATTTTTATCATTAATATTTTTTTTATCATTAATATATATTTTATCATTAATATATATTTTTAAATTATATTTATTTTTATCAATATATATATTTTTATCATTATATTTATTTTTATCATTTAATTATATTTTATCATTAATATATATTTTTATCATTAATATATATTTTATCTTAATATATATTTTTATCATTAATATATATTTTTATCATTAATATTTATTTTATTTTTAATCATTATATATATTTTTATCATTAATATTATTTTTATCATTAATATTTATTTTTATCATTATTATCAATTTTTATCATTAATATTTATTTTTTCATTATATTTATTTTTATCATTAAAATATATTTTTATCTTAATATTATTTTTTTTTTATCATTAATATATATTTTTCATCATTAATATATATTTTATCATTAATATTTATTTTTATCATTAATATATATTTTTATCATTAATATTTATTTTTATCATTATATTTATTTTTATCATTAATATATATTTTATCATTAATATTTATTTTTATCATTAATATTATTTTTATCATTAATATTTATTTTTATCATTATATATATTTTTATCATTAATATTTATTTTTATCATTAAAATATATTTTTTATCATTAATATATATTTTTATCATTAATATATATTTTTATCATTAATATATATTTTTATCATTAATATATATTTTTATCATTAATATATATTTTTATCATTAATATTTATTTTTATCATTATTATTTATTTTATCATTAATATTTATTTTTATCATTAATATTTATTTTTATCATTAATATATATTTTTATCATTAATATTTATTTTTATCATTAATAATTCTTTTTTATCATTAATATATATTTTTATGATTAATATATATTTTTATCATTAATATATATTTTTATGATTAATATATATTTTTATCATTAATATATATTTTTATGATTAATATATATTTTTATCATTAATATATATTTTTATCATTAATATTTATTTTTATCATTAATATATATTTTTATCATTAATATATATTTTTATCATTAATATATATTTTTATCATTAATATTTATTTTTATCATTATTATTTATTTTTATCATTAATATTTATTTTTATCATTAATATTTATTTTTATCATTAATATATATTTTTATCATTAATATATATTTTTATCATTAATATTTATTTTTATCATTAATATATATTTTTATCATTAATATATATTTTTATCATTAATATATATTTTTATCATTAATATTTATTTTTATCATTAATATATATTTTTATCATTAATATTTATTTTTATCATTAATATATATTTTTATCATTAATATTTATTTTTATCATTAATATATATTTTTATCATTAATATTTATTTTTTATCATTAATATATATTTTTATCATTAATATTTATTTTTATCATTAATATTTATTTTTTATCATTAATATATATTTTTATCATTAATATATATTTTTATCATTAATATATATTTTTATCATTAATATATATTTTTATCATTAATATATATTTTTATCATTAATATTTATTTTTATCATTAATATATATTTTTATTATTAATATATATTTTTATCATTAATATATATTTTTATCATTAATATTTATTTTTATCATTATTATTTATTTTTATCATTAATATTTATTTTTATCATTAATATTTATTTTTATCATTAATATATATTTTTATCATTAATATATATTTTTATCATTAATATTTATTTTTATCATTAATATTTATTTTTATCATTAATATATATTTTTATCATTAATATATATTTTTATCATTAATATATATTTTTATCATTAATATATATTTTTATCATTAATATATATTTTTATCATTAATATATATTTTTATCATTAATATATATTTTTTATCATTAATATATATTTTTATCATTAATATTTATTTTTATCATTAATATATATTTTTATCATTAATATTTATTTTTTATCATTAATATATATTTTTATCATTAATATTTATTTTTATCATTAATATTTATTTTTATCATTAATATTTATTTTTATCATTAATATATATTTTTATCATTAATATTTATTTTTATCATTAAAATTTATTTTTTATCATTAATATATATTTTTATCATTAATATATATTTTTATCATTAATATTTATTTTTATCATTAATATTTATTTTTATCATTAATATATATTTTTATCATTAATATATATTTTTATCATTAATATATATTTTTATCATTAATATTTATTTTTATCATTAATACTTATTTTTATCATTAATATATATTTTTATCATTAATATATATTTTTATCATTAATATTTATTTTTATATTAATAATATTTTTATCATTAATATTTATTTTTATCATTAATATATATTTTTATCATTAATATTTATTTTTATCATTAATATATATTTTTATCATTAATATATATTTTTATCATTAATATATATTTTTATCATTAATATATATTTTTATCATTAATATTTATTTTTATCATTAATATATATTTTTATCATTAATATTTATTTTTATCATTAAATATATTTTTTATCATTAATATATATTTTTATCATTAATATATATTTTTATCATTAATATATATTTTTATCATTAATATATATTTTTATCATTAATATATATTTTTTATCATTAATATATATTTTTATCATTAATATTTATTTTTATCATTAATATATATTTTTATCATTAATATTTATTTTTTATCATTAATATATATTTTTATCATTAATATTTATTTTTATCATTAATATTTATTTTTATCATTAATATTTATTTTTATCATTAATATATATTTTTATCATTAATATTTATTTTTATCATTAAAATTTATTTTTTATCATTAATATATATTTTTATCATTAATATATATTTTTATCATTAATATTTATTTTTATCATTAATATTTATTTTTATCATTAATATATATTTTTATCATTAATATATATTTTTATCATTAATATATATTTTTATCATTAATATTTATTTTTATCATTAATACTTATTTTTATCATTAATATATATTTTTATCATTAATATTTATTTTTTATCATTAATATATATTTTTATCATTAATATATATTTTTATCATTAATATATATTTTTATCATTAATATTTATTTTTATCATTAATATATATTTTTATTATTAATATATATTTTTATCATTAATATATATTTTTATCATTAATATTTATTTTTATCATTAATATTTATTTTTATCATTAATATTTATTTTTATCATTAATATTTATTTTTATCATTAATATATATTTTTATCATTAATATATATTTTTATCATTAATATTTATTTTTATCATTAATATTTATTTTTTATCATTAATATATATTTTTATCATTAATATATATTTTTATCATTAATATATATTTTTATTATTAATATATATTTTTATCATTAATATATATTTTTATCATTAATATATATTTTTATCATTAATATATATTTTTTATCATTAATATATATTTTTATCATTAATATTTATTTTTATCATTAATATATATTTTTATCATTAATATTTATTTTTTATCATTAATATATATTTTTATCATTAATATTTATTTTTATCATTAATATTTATTTTTATCATTAATATTTATTTTTATCATTAATATATATTTTTATCATTAATATTTATTTTTATCATTAAAATTTATTTTTTATCATTAATATATATTTTTATCATTAATATATATTTTTATCATTAATATTTATTTTTATCATTAATATTTATTTTTATCATTAATATATATTTTTATCATTAATATATATTTTTATCATTAATATATATTTTTATCATTAATATTTATTTTTATCATTAATACTTATTTTTATCATTAATATATATTTTTATCATTAATATATATTTTTATCATTAATATTTATTTTTATCATTAATAAATATTTTTATCATTAATATTTATTTTTATCATTAATATATATTTTTATCATTAATATTTATTTTTATCATTAATATATATTTTTATCATTAATATATATTTTTATCATTAATATATATTTTTATCATTAATATATATTTTTATCATTAATATTTATTTTTATCATTAATATATATTTTTATCATTAATATTTATTTTTATCATTAAAATATATTTTTTATCATTAATATATATTTTTATCATTAATATATATTTTTATCATTAATATATATTTTTATCATTAATATTTATTTTTATCATTAATATTTATTTTTTATCATTATTATTTATTTTTATCATTAATATTTATTTTTATCATTAATATTTATTTTTATCATTAATATTTATTTTTATCATTAATATATATTTTTATCATTAATATATATTTTTATCATTAATATATATTTTTATCATTAATATTTATTTTTATCATTATTATCAATTTTTATCATTAATATTTATTTTTATCATTAATATTTATTTTTATCATTAAAATATATTTTTATCATTAATATTTATTTTTATCATTAATATATATTTTTATCATTAATATATATTTTTATCATTAATATTTATTTTTATCATTAATATATATTTTTATCATTAATATTTATTTTTATCATTAATATTTATTTTTATCATTAATATATATTTTTATCATTAATATTTATTTTTATCATTAATATATATTTTTATCATTAATATTTATTTTTATCATTAATATATATTTTTATCATTAATATTTATTTTTATCATTAAAATATATTTTTTATCATTAATATATATTTTTATCATTAATATATATTTTTATCATTAATATATATTTTTATCATTAATATTTATTTTTATCATTAATACTTATTTTTATCATTAATATATATTTTTATCATTAATATATATTTTTAAAATTAATATTTATTTTTATCAATAATATATATTTTTATCATTATTATTTATTTTTATCATTAATATATATTTTTATCATTAATATATATTTTTATCATTAATATATATTTTTATCATTAATATATATTTTTATCATTAATATATATTTTTATCATTAATATTTATTTTTATCATTAATATATATTTTTTATCATTAATATTTATTTTTATCATTAATATTTATTTTTTATCATTAATATATATTTTTATCATTAATATATATTTTTATCATTAATATATATTTTTATCATTAATATATATTTTTATCATTAATATATATTTTTATCATTAATATATATTTTTATCATTAATATTTATTTTTATCATTAATATATATTTTTATCATTAATATTTATTTTTTATCATTAATATTTATTTTTATCATTAATATTTATTTTTATCATTAATATTTATTTTTATCATTAATATTTATTTTTATCATTAATATTTATTTTTATCATCAATATTTATTTTTATCATTAATATTTATCATTATCATTATTATTATTATTATTATTATTATTATTCTTGCTATTATTATTGTTAACATCATTATTATTATCATTATTATTATCATTATTAGTAGTAGTAGTCGTATCATTATTATTATTAATATTATATTCATCATTAGTATTATTAGTATATGTATTATTATTATCATTATTATTTTTATTATTGTCATTATCATTTGTGGTATAATTTTCACTAACAAAACGGACACAAACACAAAAGGACTGACACGTTTGTAAACACACCACCCAGCGACCCAAGGAAAGATAAATAACTCATCACTGTAAGGAGTGGGTGGGTGGGTTGGTGGATGGATGGTGGATGGTTGGGTGGTAGGATGGATGAACGGTGGATGGGGTTGCTGGGTGGATGGTGGATTAGAAAAGACCTCGGCAGTGTAAGGGTTAATTCTTCCTAACTCTAACCTAATCTACCCCCTAAATTCCACCCTATTTCCACCCTAATTCACCCTATTTTCACCCTTAGGTTAGCCCAGGCAGTGAAAATCCTAATGGCCATTGCAGTCTTCATGTCCTATCCTCTTCAAATGTATGTTCCTTATGAGGTGTTGACTCCAAGTGTCCTCCGCAAGATAGCACCGGAGGAAAGTTCGACGCCGTTAAAGAGGAAAATTGTAGAGTATATCTTCAGAACGGCGTGTGTATTGTTTACGTGTAAGTATTAGGGTGTGTGTGTGTGTGTGTGTGTGTGTGTGTGTGTGTGTGTGTGTGTGTGTGTGTGTGTGTGTGTGTGTTCGAATATCACCCTAACCTTACCTAACCTAATTCAACCTTTCTAAAACCTTACCTAACCACACCTAAACACACACTGTCTCACCCTAACTCACCCTAAACGCACCTAAACACACCCTAAACACACCCTAACCTAACCTAACTAACCTAACCTACCTAACCTAACCTAACCTAACCTAACCTAACCTAACCTAACCTAACCTAACCTTACCTAACCACACCTAAACACACACTGTCTCACCCTAACTCACCCTAAACTCACCTAAAACACACCCTAACCTAACCTAACCTAACCTAACCTTTCCTAAACCTTCCTAACTCACCCTAACCCACCCTAACCCACCCTAACACACCCTAACCTTCCTTTCCAGTCGTGTTAGCAGCTGCAATACCTAACATTGGACTCTTTATATCCTTGGTTGGCGCTGTTAGCTCCTCGACCCTTGCACTAATATTCCCGCCCATCGTAGAGACGGTCACTTTCTGGCCTGACACGGGAAGGTATCACTGGAAGGCTGTCAAGGTAAGTGGAAGAAGAAGAAGAGGAGGAGGAGGAGGTGGTGGTGGTGGTGGTGGTGGAAGAGGTTTAAAAAGTAGAATATTTAACTTAAGGATGCAAACAGGATGAGGAGGAGGGAGAGAGAGAGAGAGAGAGAGAGAGAGAGAGAGAGAGAGAGAGAGAGAGAGAGAGAGAGAGAGAGAGAGAGAGAGAGAGAGAGAGAGAGAGAGAGAGAGAGAGAGAGAGAGAGAGAGAGAGAGAGAGAGAATCACACCTGACACCTGCAGGCTAATTATATCTCAGGTAGAAAGGCAGGTGTAGCCGTAGCCTCCTCCTCCTCCTCCTCCTCCTCCTCCTCCTCCTCCTCCTCCTCCTCCTCCTCCTCCTCCTCCTCCTCCCCCTCCTCCTCTTCCTCCTTCTGTTTCCTTCCTTCCTTCCTTTGTAAATAGGTTTGTATGACTCTCTCTCTCTCTCTCTCTCTCTCTCTCTCTCTCTCTCTCTCTCTCTCTCTCTCTCTCTCTCTCTCTCTCTCTCTCTCTCTCTCTCTCTCTCTCTCAGCCTCCTAATCCCTCTATATAAACACTTAACGACTCTCTCTCTCTCTCTTTCTCTCTTTCTTTACTCTCTCTCTCTTTCTTTCTTTCTTTCTCACTTTCTTACTATCTCACTATCTTTAACTATCTTTAATTCTCTCACTCTCTCTTTTTCTCTCACTTTCTTATAATCTTGCTATATAGCTTGACTCTCTCTCACTTTCTTTCCTCTCTTGACTCTCTCACTTTCTTGACTATCTCTAATATCTATCTCTAATATCAACTATCTCTAATTATCTTTCTTTTTCTTTTTCTTTCTTTCTTTCAGTGTGTGTGCATCTGTGTGTTCGGTTTGCTCGGCTTCATCACCGGAACAGTCACCTCGGTGCAAGCCATCATCGACTACTTTGTATATGGGGAAGATTGACTTACGAGTGACTTACGAGTGACTTACGAGTGACTTACGAGTGAGTTACGATTGATCTTACGAGTGAGTTACGAGCTGTCTTATGAGTGTACTTATGAGTGTACTTACGAGCTGTCTTATGAGTGTATTTATGAGTGTACTTATGAGTGTACTTATGAGTGTACTTATGAGTGTACTTATGACTGACTGACTGACTGACTTAATTAAACTGACTTACGAGATTTAAGTATTTTTATTATAACCTTAACAGTCAGTCAGTCAGTCAGTCAGTCAGTCAGTCAGTCAGTTAGTCAGTCAGTCAGTCAGTCAGTTTATAAGTCAGTATTTAAGTCATATTAATTATTTCTTGAATAAATAAATGAATAAAATGTAAATATTGTTATTGTTATTATTATTATTATTATTATTATTATTGTGGTTGTTATTATTATTATAGTTGTTGTTGTTGTTGTTATTATTATTATTATTATTATTATTATCATTATTTATTATTATTATTGTTGTTGTTGTTGTTATTATTATTATTATTATTATTATTTTAAGTTTAATTTAAGTCACAATTCTACTCTGTACCTTAATTAAAGAAAATAATTATCTTCACCGCTGACTTTAATTAGAGATAATGAAAATATTAATAAAAAAAAAAATTTAGAGATAGATCTAAATAGAGAGAGAGAGAGAAAAAAAAAATAGAGAAATAAAAAGAAAAAGAAAAAAGAAAGAAAGAGAGAGAGAGAGAAAATTAAGAACAAAACGAGAGAGAGAAAGAAAAAGAAAAAGAAAAAGAGAGAGAGAGAGAGGGAGGAGCGAGGAGGCGGAGCTAAACCAGAAAGGAGGAGGAGCTTAGCGAGAGAGAGAGAGAGAGAGAAAGAGAGAGAGAGAGAGATGGGGGGGGGAGGGAGAGAATGGAGAGAGAGAGATATTCCTACCTTCAGTCTTACCTCCGTCCCTCTACCGTGCTAACCTAAAGGAACGAGACTCAAGATTAATATCCTAAAGGAATTACATATATACGTTCCTTTAAACTAAAAAAGAAAAAGAGAGAGAGAGAGAGAGAGAAAGAGAGAGAGAGAGAGAAAATACAGTGAATAATAATAGAGAAAATGTGATAAAAATGGACTTAGAAAAGAGAGAGAGAGAGAGCAAGAAGTGACGTAAAAAGAGAGAGAGAGAGAGAAAAAAAAGAGAGAGAGATAGAGATAGAGAGAGAGAGAGAGAAGAATTGAAATCTCTCTCTAACTTTCTTTATTTTCTCTACACTATGAAGGAGTATCAGGAGGTAAGAGAGAGAGAGAGAGAGAGAGAGAGAGAGAGAGAAAGAGAGAGTGAGAGAGAGACAGAGAGAGAGAGAGAGAACTTTAACCCCTTGCCCCCATTGCCCCTTATCACCCTTAACCCCTCCCCCCCCTAAAATCACCCTCCCCCCCCTGCCTCCCCCAGCACTCACCCCAGCCTCCCTCCCCCAGGTGTGGCTGGACCTGGAGTCTGTTTTGCTGTCCGACGATCTACACGGCTACCCCCCCGCCCCCCCCGCTCCCCCTCACCCCCCCCTGCCTGCCCCTGCCAACACCCCACACCTCTACTATGATCACCTCGAGGCAGGGGGAGCCGGTGGGGGCGGGGGATTGACGGTGCTCGGGGGTGATCTGTCCCTACCACCTCCTCCCCCTGCTGATACGTGTCTGCTGCCGTGTCTGCCGCCCCCTGCCGCACCCCTGCCCCCTACCCCCCCTCACCATGACCCGCTATACGCCCCGCCCCCCCAGCATTACGACCCGGCCCCCTGTAGGCTGGCAGGGGGCAGGGGGGGTATAAAACGGGGGTATAGTGATGGGTCAGCGCCCCCTGCTAAGATCCCTTGCGTTGGGGGGTATAGAAGAGGCGAGCAGTACCCCCCACAAGCGCCCCCGCCCCCCCTACATTACATGGGCGCCCCCCCAGGTAACCCTAACCCCCCCTACCAACACCCCCAATACACCTTACCCCCTACGCCCCCCCAGTACCCAGGAGCGGCGCCCCCACTGCAAATACAACATGAATATCCACATGTCTGGCCGTGCCCTGCCGTACCTTACCAGCAATTTGACCCTTGTATGGACGCTGGGGGGCAGGGGGGGCATGGGGGGCCTAGCTATGTACCTGGGGGAGAGGCAGGGGGGTCAGTGGCAGGGGTGAGTGGCGGGGTGACAGGGGTAGGGGGGGTAGGGGGGCCGGTAGGAGCGGTTCCTCCCAAAACGCGTCGCCGTAGGAGCCGCCGGAAACTAGTCATTCATTCCTGTCCCTACGAAGGCTGTGCGAAAACGTACATCAAGTCTAGCCATCTGAAGGCCCATGTACGTACACACACGGGTGAGAAGCCGTACACGTGTAGGTGGCGTGGGTGTGGGTGGAGGTTCGCCCGTTCTGATGAGCTGACGCGGCATTATAGGAAACACACTGGCGATAGACCATTCCAATGTAGACTTTGTGACCGTGCCTTCTCCCGCTCAGATCACCTCAGTCTGCACGTAAAGAGACACACAGCCGTACACGTGCACGTCAACACATAGGACGGGACACAGAATACACGTACATAGACCCAGGTATATGTACACACACCCGTACACACACCCATATGCACGTACACGCACTTATGCACGTATTTATGCACGGAGTAACGGCAGGAAGAAAAAGAAAATGGAAAAGAAAGTGAAGTGATAGAAATTTGAAAGAAAAATAAGTGAATATATATAATTAGAAATAAAACAATAAAGAAAGAAAGAAAGAAAGAAAATAAATGTATATAGATGAATGGAAAAATAAAGAAAATATATAAGGAGAAGGAGAAGGAGGAGGAGGAGGAGGAGGAGGAAGAAGAGGAAGAATAGAATAAGAAACAAACCAATCAAAACTGTAAACAATAATAATAAAAAAGGAGGAGGAGGAGGAGGAGGAGGAAGAGATGGAAGAAACGGGAGGAGGTATACTATATCTATCACTCCTCCTCCTCCTCCTCCTCCTCCTCCTCCTCTTCCTCTTCCTCTTTTTGTAAATATGTTTTTTGTAAATAATATAAATTTTTTCTAATAAACATTTACTTAAATTTTAGGTTTTTTTCAACCACTGAGAGAGAGAGAGAGAGAGAGAGAGAGAGAGAGAGAGAGAGAGAGAGAGAGAGAGAGAGAGAGAGATATTAGAGATACCTTTACTACGTTCTCCTCCTATTCCTTCCTTCGTTCCTCCAATTCCTTCATTCTTTCCTCCTTCCTCCTCTTCCTTTCTCTCATCTCTGGAAATAAAGGAATTAATGGGTTTTTAGACTTATTTATGGATTTAGTTTATTTATTCATAGTTATTTATTGTTATTTTAGTTATTTTATCTTTTTATTTATGTTGTAATTAAGGAAATAATTGAAATGAGAATATCTTATCTGGGAATGTTTTGTTGTGGTTGACTTCGGCTCAACTTTCAAATCTCGGCCCAATATTTAACTGAAAACTATTGATATATCTACTTTTATATACTTTTATTGTGTGTAAATATATGTTATGTAATCTAATAATGTTTGTTTGATGTACAAGTTAGTTTTTATATATGATTTTTGTCTTATTTGAAATTGCTTTATCTCGGCTTTTTTAAAATTCAAATTCAAATGATTAAAATAAATAAAATAAAATAAAAAAACATTAATAAACACATGAATTAATACTCTAAGTTTATATAGAAGTTAAAACACCTAGTCTAAGTTTAGTTCTTCCTCTCTCTCTCTCTCTCTCTCTCTCTCTCTCTCTCTCTCTCTCTCTCTTCTCTCTCTCTCTCTCTCTCTCTCTCTCTCTCCTCTCTCTCTCTCTCTCTCTCTCTCTCTCTCTCTCTCTCTCTCTCTCTCTCTCTTCTGACATATCTGGAAATAAAGTTTAACCGTAATATAAGTTTAAGAGAGAGAGAGAGAGAGAGAGAGAGAGAGAGAGAGAGAGAGAGAGAGAGAGAGAGAGAGAGAGAGAGAGAGAGTATCATCAAACAACCGCTACAATGACACACCCAATTCATTAGAGAGAGCACCCTCGCTCCTCTCTCTCTCTCTCTCTCTCTCTCTCTCTCTCTCTCTCTCTCTCTCTCTCTCTCTCTCTCTCTCTCTCTCTCTCTCTCTCTGTTGACCTAAGAAGTACATAGTCGTTCATATCGATTACATATATAAGAGAGAGAGAGAGAGAGAGAGAGAGAGAGAGAGAGAGAGAGAGAGAGAGAGAGAGAGAGAGAGGAGAGAGGATGATAGACGAGCCCTTTCTCATATTGTATCGAGAGAGAGAGAGAGAGGAGAGAGAGAGAGAGAGAGAGAGAGAGAGAGAGAGAGACAGAGAGTATTACAACACATTATAAATCTTAGTAAATACAATTGAAGTGAGAGCAAATAAAGCTAACTCTCTCTCTCTCTCTCTCTCTCTCTCTCTCTCTCTCTCTCTCTCTCTCTCTCTCTCTCTCTCTCTCTCTCTAATAATAATAAAAAGAAGAAAAATATAATTGAAGAACACACACACACACACACACACACACACACACACACACACACACACACACACTCAATAATTCCATGTCTCGCTTCAGAACCTCCTCCTCCTCCTCCTCCTCCTCCTCCTCCTCCTCCTCCTCCTCCTCTATTATCTTCCTTCTTCTACATCCTCTTCCTCCTCCTCCTCCTCCTTCTCTTCCTTCTCTCTTTCTCTATCTATATTCTAATTCTTCCTCCTCCTCCTCCTCCTCCTCCTCCTCCTCCTCCTCTTATTAATGGAGGAGGAGGAGGAGCAGACGGGAGCATCGCCCCCTGTCATTGGTGGAGAGAAGAAGAGGGGGGGAGGGAGGGGGGGGAGAGAGGGAGAGAGAAAGAGATAGAGAGAGCGAGAGAGGCAGCCATATTGATTTCAAAATGGTGGAAGCTGATTGGAAGAGAGGAGAGAAGGGGGGGAGGGGTGGAGGGGAGGGGGGGGGAGTGGAGGGAAAGGGGGGGAGGAGTGGAGAGAAAGGGGGGGGAGGGGAGAGATTGAGTCGAAATAATAATAATAATAATAATAATAGCGAGAGAGAGAGAGAGAGAGAGAGAGAGAGAGAGAGAGAGAGAGAGAGAGAGAGAGAGAGAGAGAGAGAGAGAGAGAGAGAGAGAGAGAGAGAGAGTAAACAGTCGATATAATGATAAATGACCACATAAATTAGATCATTAACACACACACACACACACACACACACACACACACACACACACACAACACACACACACACACACACACACACACACCGTTGCACACGCACACAGACCACATTGCGGGTTCATCTCTAACCAAAGGATGAGGTTTGCGTGTGCGTGTGCGTGTGTGTGCGTGCGTGTATGTATGTATGTATGTGTGTATGTATGTGTGTGTGTGTGTGTGGGATGGGCGTGGTTCATCTTCTCCCAAAGGTTTCTATGACTTACATATAACCAATGACCTTTCTCTCTCTCTCTCTCTCTCTCTCTCTCTCTCTCTCTCTCTCTCTCTCTCTCTCTCTCTCTCTCTCTCTCTCTCTCTCTCTCTCTCTCTCTCTCTCTCTCTCTCTCTCTCTCTCTCTCTCTCTCTCTCTGTGACGAGGAGACGGAACACACCTTAGAACACTTTACTAAACCTTATATTTATACTAACTCTATCTATACTAAACATTCATTATATTTCCATTTTATATTTATTTTCCTAGTTGGAGGAATAAGGGCTGGACAGGGTGATAAAGATTACAGAAAGAATAATACTGTACCCGTGGCAGTGTGTGGTACCCGATCCTACCCTCACAGTACCCGGGGAGAGTGTGGAGTGCCCGATCCTACCCTCACAGTACTTGTTATACCCGTTAATCCTGTACCCGGGGCAGAGTGTGGTGTGTGGTGTTCGATCCTACCCTCACACACCTTGCTAATTATTTCCTAACTGTTCTGCCATAAACACTAAGTCTATTTCGTTACTGTCTTTCCCTAAAACACTAAGTCAATTTCGTTACTGTCTTTCCCATAAACACTAAGTCAATTTCGTTACTGTCCTTCCCATAAACACTAAGTCAATTTGGTTACTGTCTTTCCCATAAACACTAAGTCAATTTCGTTACTGTCTTTCCCATAAACACTAAGTCAATTTGGTTACTGTCTTTCCCATAAACACTAAGTCAATTTGGTTACTGTCTTTCCCATAAACACTAAGTCAATTTCGTTACTGTCTTTCCCATAAACACTAAGTCAATTTCGTAACTGTCTTTCCCATAAACACTAAGTCAATTTCGTTACTGTTCTTCCCTAAAACACTAAGTCAATTTCGTTACTGTCTTTCCCATAAACACTAAGTCAATTTCGTTACTGTCTTTCCCATAAACACTAAGTCAATTTCGTTACTGTCTTCCCTAAAACACTAAGTCAATTTGGTTACTGTCTTTCCCTAAAACACTAAGTCAATTTGGTTACTGTCTTTCCCATAAACACTAAGTATATTTCGTTACTGTCTTTCCCATAAACACTAAGTCAATTTCGTTACTGTCTTTCGCTAAAAAACTAAGTCAATTTCTAAGTTTCAATTCGTTATTTGTGGATCGTAAAAACTTCTCTCTTAGTAAATCTTTTTCTAACACGTAAATATTTCAATCAGATCTCACTTCTCTCTCTCTCTCTCACACACACACACACACACACACACCTCAGTATAGTAGTAGTAGTAGTAGTAGTAGTAGTAGTAGTAGTAGTAGTAGTAGTAGTAGTAGTAGTAGTAGTAGTAGTTAGTAGTAGTAGTAGTAGTAGTAGTAGTAGTAGTAGTAGTAGTAGTAGTAGTAGTAGTAGTAGTAGTAGTAGTAGTAGTAGTAGTAGTAGTAGTAGTAGTAGTAGTAGTAGTAGTAGTAGTAGTAGTAGTAGTAGTAGTAGTAGTAGTAGTAGTATAGTAGTAGGTAATAGTTAAAGTAGTTATAGTCATATTTTAAAGGGATAGTTGGTTTCAAAAAAAAAACATCATAACTCAAATGTTATTCCTTCCCCCTCTACAATATCATTCTCTTCAAAGAATAGTTTTTTTCTCTCCAAATCTTCCTTCCTTCTGGTTTTTCCTCCCTTGTTCACTTCTACGTTTATTTATCTCTCTTTCCCTCCTTGTGTTTCGTTCTTCTTATTTTCTTTTTCTCTGTTTCCGCATCTCCTCAACTCTCCAGGTCGTTCACCCGTCGTGCCGGGTCACACCTCTGTCTCTTTATTTTTCTGGATTTTTCTCTCTCCATCTCTCTCTCCTCTTCATCTCTCTGCATCCTCCTTTTCTTAAACTCTCTCTCTCCCATCTCATCCTCATCTTCTTCGTTTTGTTCCTCGAGTGTTCTCTCTTCCTCGCTCCCTCGTTTTTCTCTCTTCTCATCTTTTCTCTCCCTCTCTCAGTTCTCACTCTTTCTCTTTTTCTTTTCGCTCATCCATCTTTTCGTGCTCTGCTCTATTTTCGCCTCCTCAATCAATCAACTTTTATGTCTAGAATAAATAGTGTAAGGGTACACGTGACCCACTTTGAGATGAGGAGAGAGAGAGAGAGAGAGAGAGAGAGAGAGAGAGAGCGAGAAAAGACAAAGAGGAAGGGGGAGAGAGAGGAGAGGGAGAAGAGAAGGAAGAGAGAAGAGAGTAGAGTAGAGAGAAAAAGCATGCTCACAAACCTATGTTCAATAAAAGCAATGTGGGTAAAATCACGTATTATTATTTCGATTCTCAATTAATAGAAATCCTCTCTCCTCCTCTCTCTCGTCATTTCTCATTCTCGTTCTCCTGTCTTTCTTTCTCACATCGTTTCTTTTTTTTTTTTTCCTTGTTTGTTTTTTATAATTTTCTTTTCTTTTTTTTTTTTTTCTCCCTTCATTCTCTCTCATAGTCTCTCTTTCTTCTCGCCTCAGTCTCGCTGGGTCGTAAGCTCCGATCATTTCCCTCGCGTTCTCTCCGGTCGTCTCTGCGCACTCCGTCTTACACATCAATCCAACTAATATTCTAACGTCTCTCCTCCTCTCTCTCTCCCCCTGTCTCATCTCTCCCCCCGCTATCATCTTCGTCCTTCTCTTTTTCTCTCTCGTGCAATCTCTCTCCTCGCTCACCCGCCCGCTCTCCTCCTTGTCTCTCTCTCTATTCCTCCGGTACCTCCTCTTGTTCTCTCCTCGTGTTCTCCTCTCTTTTGATTTTTTCATTCTCAGCCCATCTCATCTCCTGCGACCCTCACTCGCCGACCGTGCAACTCTCGAAATCTCATCTCTCCCCGTGCGGCGTGTCCTCCCCGTCGTCCATCCTTTCATCCGTCTCCTCCACTCTCTCGGGGTTCTTCCTCATCGCCCCTCGTCCTCTCCGTCGTCGCACTTTAGCCTGGCCCA
>JAPQNM010000031.1:3151788-3161788 GCA_029783475.1 Metacarcinus magister
TAAATAATAATAATAATAATAATAATAATAATAATAATAATAATAATAATAATAAATAAAATAAAATAAAATAAAATAAAATAAAATAAAATAAAATAAAATAAAATAAAATAAAATAAAATAAAATTAAATATAAATAAAATTAATAATAATAATAATAAATAATAATAACATTTTTTTAGGAATGAAAATAGTTAGAATAATAAAAATAATAATAAAAATAATAATAACAACAACAACAACAACAACAACCCATACCTGATTTGAACACTTTTTCAGGAACACACTCGACTGGGAATGGCAAATCATCGGTTCCGTCGTGGATATATTAACATTGGGGTCAGCGCCGTGTTGCAGCAAGGTCAAGGTCAGGTCACACACATGCTCAAGGTCATTGGGTGATCTTGCATTCTGTACCATATCCATCAAGGACAGTAGGATGTGCTGGGTCCGTTGAGAGAACCTGCGGGTGTGTACGTGGTTATATAAACAGTCATAGCTCAGTGCGTACATGATCTATACGTACATAAACCGGTACACACATACATACATCCTTTCTGTATGTGTAGGTCCAATCGGTGTTTTAATATGATGTATAGAAACTGCTGTATGAATGAAAATGTATAATCTTTTTTATATCATATGAGAAAAATAGTACGTACATACCCGTACAAAAACAGTCATAGCTCAACGCGTACATGATCTATACGTACATAAACTGGTACACACATACATACATCCTTTGTGTATGTTTAGGTCCAATTGGTGTTTTAATACAATGAATAGAAACTGCTGTATGAATGAAAATGTATAATCTTTTTTTTCATTGCACGACAAAAAATATACCTAGGGAATGAAAAGTTAGGTTTAGGTTATGTGCGTTTATTTCTGTGTGCGTGTTAGCTGTGTATGTGGGATTTGGTGTGTGGCTGTGTGAATGGTTGACGCACATGTGGTATAAGCTGTGATGCTGTGTGTGCTGTAATTGCTGTGTTATTTAGGTTTAAAGAGAGTAAAATGTGCTGGGTCTGCTGAGAAAACCTGGGGATGATATGTACGTGGTGAACAAAAACAGTCATAGCTCAACGCACATGTGATATATACATACACAACTTAACACACACACACACACATCCTTACCGCACATTAAGAACCAATCCTCATTTTAATACAACAAACAGGAGCGACCGTACGAATGAAAATGTATAATCTTTTTTCCATCACACGACAGAAAAAACTTACACACACCCGCACAAAAACAGTCACAGCTCCACCCACACATGAGATACACATACACAACTTAACACACACACACACACATCCTTACCGCACATTAGGGTCCAGTCCGTGTTGCAATAGAATCACCAACAGCTGACGTATGAACGAAAATGCGGCGGCTTTCTCTACCTCCCTCGACAGCGCTGTGTTCTCAGAGGCAGTGAACATGAGGACATGGAGCGGAGTGAGGTTAGAACGCGAAGAACAGTTGGGGTTAGCGCCATAACGGCATAACAACCGCACACAGTTTAAGTAGAACACCTAGGGGGGGGGAGAGGGGGGGTAGGTTAGGTAATAGTAATAGTACCACCAATAATAGTAATAGTAATAGTAATAGTAACACCAATAATAATAATAATAATAGTAATAGTAACACCAATAATAGTAATAATAATAAAAAAATAAATAAACGCACACACACACGCGTACACATACCTTCATCGTGTGCGTAAAGTGGTGCAGCGGGTCTTTATTAATTAAAGGAACCAGACAGACCATTAAAGGAACGGATCCGTCTCGGCCGACTAGATCCGGATTGCCGCCATAGTTCAACAACATATCCAACAGCTCATATCGGAACTCCCAATCCCGTACCTGTTGATGTAAAAGTGAGGATTGTAGCTGATTGGGGGGGGGTAGGGGGGTGATTTTTGGTGGGGGGGTAGATGAAAGATAGCTCTAACTTGTGTAGGAAGGAAATTGTTGTAGGTCTTGTGAGAGAGTGAGAAAGTGAGATAATGTAAGTGTCTCTCTCTCATTTTTGGGGTGTGTGATGGTGGTGATAATTTTGAATGTTGTTATAAAAGTGAAGATTGTGGCTGATTGGGGGGGGGTAGGGGGGGTGAATTTTGGTGGGGGGGTAGATTAAAGATAGCTTTAACTTGTGTAGGAAGGAAATTGCTGTAGGTCTTGTGAGAGAGTGAGAAAGTGAGATAATGTAAGTCTCTCTCTCATTTTTGGGGTGTGTGATGGTGGTGATAATTTTGAATGTTGTTATAAAAGTGAAGATTGTGGCTGATTGGGGGGGGGTAGGGGGGTGATTTTTGGTGGGGGGGTAGATGAAAGATAGCTCTAACTTGTGTATTAAAGAGAAAGTTGTAGGTAAAGTGAGAGAGTGAGAAAGTGAGATAATGTAAGTCTCTCTCTCTCTCATTTTTGGGGTTGTGATGGTGGTAATAATTTTGAATGTTGTTATAAAAGTCAAAATTCTGAATAAACGACTAGGCCTACATGATTAATTTTTGATGTGGTGATAGATTAAAGATATCTCTAACTTGTATATTAAAGAGAACATTATAGCTAAAGTGAGAGAGTGAGAAAATAAGAAAAAGTGAGAGGGTCGTAGATAAACACCAATTTTAAATATCCTCACAAAAATGAAAATTCTGACCAAACCACTAGGCCTACAAAACTGAAACTCCACACAAACATAGCTAAATAGTTAACACACATCATGTACCACCCACACTATCCTACCACCACTACTACTACTACTAATTACCTGTCGAAGTACACAAGCCAGTGCACTATTTCCAGGCTGGTTAATGGAGGGAGAGGCACCGTTTTGCAGCAAGAATCTTACTATTAACAACATATCCCACTTATTCCAAGGCGGTGGTTCTTGATCATAGCCATAACGAGCCTCTTCCAGCGCGTATCTGTTAGGAAAGACAGTTAGGAATGTGGTAGGAGCGGTTAGGAAGGTTGGAAATGGGGTTAGGTTGAGTTAGGTTAAGTTAGGTTAGTTTAGGTTAGGTTAGGTTAGGTTAGGAAGGTTTTAAAAGGTGTTAGGTTAGGTTAGGAAGGTAATAGGTGTTAGGAATGTGGTAGGAACGGTTAGGAAGGCTGGAAATGGGGTTAGGTTAAGTTAGGTTAGGTTAGGTTAGGTTAGGTTAGGTTAGGTTAGGAAGGTTTGAAAAGAGGTTAGGTTAGGTTAGGTTAGGTTAGGAAGGTAATATAAGGTGTTAGGAATGTGTTAGGTTAGGTTAGGAATAGTTTAAGAATTTATGATTTTCTGCGGAGTTCAAGAATTTATTATTATATATATTTTTTCAGTATTTATATATATAAGAAATAATTTAAAATAATTCAAAATAATAATTCAATAATCAGAAAATATGAATAGCATTTTAAACATTCATAAAATAAATAAAATAAATAATAATCCAAAAAAATCATTCGCGTCGCTTATACTCACCTCACAATAAGCGCATGAAGCGGCGTATTACCTAAAGAATCGGCCGTATTAACATGTTCCTTTAGTCCGTTAGCCATTAATACCTTAACAGTCTCTAGTGTATCTTCCGCGCCCTTTTTACCAAGCAAGAAAACAACATGGAGGACGGTCATCTGCTGCGTACAAGTCTTAGCACTTGTGTCCGCTCCACACTGTATTAAGAGCTCAAGGAAGCGAGTCTGGTGGAGAGACGCCTGATGTATCGGGTAGTACTCGTCGTAACATTGATTAATCTCGTCGGATCTGGAACGATTGCGGTGGATTAGGTGTGGTTGTGTGGTTGAAATTTGGTGTAGTGGTAGGTAAAGGGTTGGTCTTGATTGTATGTGAAGGTGGTAGTGATTGGTTGGGGGAGAGAGTGGGAAAATGAAAAAGAATATGAGTCAATAATTTCTCGGGTCAAAAAATGTTTGTCGTAATGTTGGTTGATCTTGTTACATATGGAATAATTGTGGTTGATTGGTTGTGGTTGTGTGGTTGAATTTTGGTGGTGTGGTAGGTAAAAGGTTGATCTTGGTTGTATATGAAGGTGATAGTGATTGGTTGGTTGAGAGAGTGGGAAAGTGAAAAAGAATATGAGTCAATAATTTCTCGGGTCATAAAATGTTTGTCGTAATGTTGGTTGGTCTTGTTACATCTGGAAGGATTGTGGTGGATTAGGTGTGGTTGTGTGGTTGAAATTTGGTGTAGTGGTAGGGAAAGGGTTGGTCTTGACTGTGTGTGAAGGTGGTAGTGATTGGTTGGTTGTGAGAGTGAGAAAGTGAAAAAGAATATGAGGTAGTTTTGTCTAGGGTGAAGAAATGTTTGTCGTGGTTTCGGTCAATGTTGTTGTATCTGTGAGGATTGTGGTTGATTGGTTGTGGTTGTGTGGTTGAATTTTGGTGGTGTGGTAGGTAAAAGGTTGATCTTGGTTGTATATGAAGGTGATAGTGATTGGTTGGGTGAGAAAGTGAGAAAATGAAAAAGAATATGAGTCAATTTGATCAACCGAGACATGAAAACAGGAAGAAATATTATACGACAAAACATATATCATTATTATATCCAAACGGTTAATCAAAATAAAACACCAATTAATATATAAAAAAAACAAACATTAACACACCTTCCCTATAAATATAAACGTCGCAAACCCAACGGATGACCGACAAACCGTATAAACGTAACGACATCTTACCTCTCCAAGACTAAATATTTCACGCACTGCCAAGCTCCTCTTTCACACGCTATGTGCAACAGTGGTCTCTTCTGTTGCCATGGTAACCAATGGTCGTCTCCCTGCTGTGTCAGGAGCTCCAAGATGTCCACCTGGAATAGTAATAGTAATAATAGTATCGATAGTAGTAGTAGTATGGATAGTTTTAGTGTTTGGTGTGGAATAGTAGGTTAATAGTAGTGGTAATAAGGGTGGTGATAGTAATAGTAGTCTAGGATGTGCTGTAGTAGTAGTAGTAGTAGTAATAGTAGTAGTAGTAGTAAATTTATATTATTATTTAATTTAATATAACACGAAATAAATAAATAAATAAATAAATAAATAAATATATATATAAATAAAAAATAAATGAAATAAATAGATAAAAGAATGAAATAAAATAATAAATAAATAAATAATAATAATAAATAAATAATAATAAATAAATAATAATAATAATAATAATAATAATAATAAATAATAAATAAATGAATAATATTACTTACCTGGTCACCATCTATTGCATAATATATTGCATTTTGCAGTTTGTCACTTGACCGATCATTGCCAGGAACCTCGGAACCTGAAATAGTAATAATAGTAATAATAGTAATAGTAGTAATAGTAGTAGTATAGATAGTACCAGTGTTAGGTGTCAAATAATAGTATAATAGTAGTAGTAAATAGCGTAGTGATAGTTAGAGAGTGAGCGAGAGAGAGATAGTTAGAGATAGTAGAGAGATAGAGCGAGAGAGAGAGAGAGAAAATTAGAACTATCTCTAACTTACACGTACTCCCTCCTCTCTGTTCACAATTCTGGTTATGTGGTCCCGGCCAGCACATCCTGGCTTCAATGTCCGTACGTGCGCCTGCCTTCAATAATAGTTCAACACATTCTTCAAAGCTGAAAATAGTCATAGTAGTAGTATGGATAGTAGTGGTGTTGGGTGTGGAATAGTAGGTTAATAGTAGTGGTAAATAGTGTGGGGATAGTACGAGTAGTCTAAGATGGATGGTAGTAGTAGTAGGGATAGTAATAATAGTAATGATAATGGTCTTAAACTATTTAGAATGATCTTAAACTATTCTAAACTATTTTACTACTATTCTAAACTATTATTAACTATTTCTAAACTATCTGGTACTATCCCAAACTATTTCAACCTAACTTAACCTAACTTAAACCACTATATGACTATTTCTAAACTATCTTACTACTATTATTTACTATTATTAACTATTTTATACTATCCAAAACCATTTCAACCTAACCTAACCTAACTTAACCTAACCTAACCTAACCTAACCTCACCTAAACCTCACCTAACCTAACCTAACCTTACTTAAACACTATATTACTATTTCTAGACTATTTTACTACTATTATTAACTATTTTATACTATCCAAAACCATTTCAACCTAACCTAACCTCACCTAAACCACACCTAAACCTAACCTAACCTAACCTAAACACCATATTACTATTTCTAGACTATTCTACTATTACTATTCTACTATTTTACTATCACACCCACCCTCTGATGCAAGCGACGTGTAGGGGCAGTGAGCATAGGCCTCGATTGACGTCTAGAAATCTTGAATTTAGGCACCACCTTGCTAGGCCTATATTATTTAGGCCTACAGCTTTTTGAAGTAGGTTGTATCCTTCCTCATTGGTCACGTGCAGGATACTCTCGTTCTGTAGGAGGAGAGAAGGATATTTTGTAGGGGGGGGGGTAGGATCTCGGGGAGGCGTGGGGGGCTTGGTAGAAAAAAAATATATGTGGTCGTAGGATATTCTCGTTCTGTAGGATGCCAGAGAAGGATATTTTGTGGGGGTCAGTATAGGATGTCTGGGGGGGGGGGCGGGGGGGCGTTGGGTTAAAAAAAATATATATATGTGGTCGTAGGATATTTTTTTTCGACCTGTAGGAAGGCAGAACGATAATTATTTTTTTTGGATATTAAGAAATTTTTGAAAAGGTGGTTAAAATTATTATTATTTTTGAGGGGGGCGGGAGGGGGGGCGGGGGGGGCGAGGGGGGGGCTGGGAGGTCAAAAATAACAATATATATTCATTATTATTCATTATTTAAACTATTATTATTATTATTAACTATTATTATTCATATTTAAGCCATTACTTGACTATTACTATTACTATTACTACTATTACTATTACTATTACTACTACTACTACTACTATTACTCTTACTCACCCTAGGAATAGTCGATAGTAATCCTTCCAGCCTCTGAACGGTCACTCTCGGGTTGGCTCGGAGGGCATCGAATACTATCCGGATAGTACGCTTGGTACTATCCGACACACTCCTACTATTATGTGCTGTTAAGAGTGCGCTGCCTGACTGGAAGAATGAGGATAGTACTGACCCCATAGTAGTGGATAGTAAATAGTAGTAGTGTGGATAGTAATAGTAGTAGTATGGATAGTAGTAGTGTTGGGTGTGGAATAGTAGGTTAGTAGTAGTGGTAAATAGTGTGGGGATAGTTTAAGTAGTGGTGGTGGTGGTGGTGGTGGGATAGTAGTAGTAATAGTATGTGTATTAAACTATTTCTTCCTCTTCTTCTTCTTCTTCCTGTTTAAAAAAAAGATAAATAATAATAATTAATAATAAAATAAACATATAATTTATTTGTGTGTGTGTGTGTGTGTGTGTGTGCGTGTGTGTGTGCGCGCGTGTGCGTGCGTGTGCGTGTGTGTGTGTGTGCGTTTTGAAATCTATATAAAATGGCGTCTGCTTACGTGTGCGTCTTGCGTCTGCACCTCGATCCACACCCACACTCACGCCCATGTGCACCACCCATGACTGTATCTACTACTACTACACTGAAAACGCACACATGTACACACAAGGCTAGGTAGGATGTGCACATGACCTGTACACACATCAACTGGTGTGTGCGTGTGTGTACGTATAATTCTCAGTCTGTGTACGTATAATTATCAGTCTGTGTACGTATATATATGTCTGTGTGTACGTAAAAAACACACACACATCACTGTTGACCCTAAACTCACATGTGTACGTATAACTATCAGTCTGTGTACGTATATATATATATATGTGTGTACGTAATAATATACACACAACCCTTAGCCATACACACACGTACACACACGCACACACACCAATACAAAAACGTACATAACACACATGAACGCAATAATATAAATATACATACACAACGTATTTTCTCTCCTCTCCTCTATATATCCGCCATTTTTTTCTCTCCAGTTTATTCCTCCTCCCTCTGGTGTTCTCTCCTTCTCTCCGTTACCTCCATTGACCTCCAGGTAGTAAGGAAATGGAGGAAAGTTGTGGAGAGAAGAATATTATTTGCAGACACTAGTAGAGGTAAACAGGTCTTGGTCTTGGTCTGAGGGTGGGAGACAAATTTTTATTATTATTGTTATTATTATTATTATTATGTCGTTTATTGAAGTTATTTTGTGTGTATTGAGTTATTTATAGTTTTTGTTAATTATTTATTTATTTTAGTTCGGTTTAGTTTAATTTTTTATTGTTTATTTTTATTTTTTTGGTCTTGGTCTGAGGATTGGGGACAAAATTTTATTATTATTGTTATTATTATTATTATTATGTCGTTTATTGAAGTTATTTTGTGTTTATTAAGTTATTTATAGTTTTTGTTAATTATTTATTTATTTTAGTTCGGTTTAGTTCAGTTTTTATTTATTTATTTTTATTTTTTTGGTCTTGGTCTGAGGATGGGGGACAAAATTTTATTATTATTGTTATTATTATTATTATTATGTCGTTTATTGAAGTTATTTTGTGTTTATTGAGTCATTTATAGTTTTTGTTAATTATTTATTTATTTTAGTTCGGTTTAGTTTAATTTTTTATTGTTTATTTATTTTTTATTTATGGGTTTTGGGTTAAAATTTCGCGGTTAAGTTATTATTATTGTTATTATTGTTATTATTATTATTATTAAGTTATTTTTAAGTCATAATGAATAAGAATCTGTTATTATTTTTATTCATTTGTATATTTTCATTTTTTCATTTCGTGGCCCCGTCAATTTTCAGCTGATTTGAGGTGGTGAAAGTTTGTTCTCATTTTACTAAGTTAATATTAGTGTTAGAGTAAAGTTGTATAGAGGTTAAGTTATAGTGTTTGTTCATGGCTTTCTAACCCTGTTTTCGGATTTAAAATAACTTTATTATTAATGAAGATAATGGCAATAATGTGTAATTAATGAATGTATAATATTATTCATTCCTACATCGTTATTTATAGTCCGATTTTAGTTTGGTTTGGGTCAAATGAAAGGTTTTTTTATGCTCTTTCATTTATATTCCATACATTTTTTACGTCAACCTTATAGTTTTTGAGTTATTTCAAAATATAACATTTATGAAAAAAATTCTAAGGGTGTACCCTACAAAATTTCATGAAAAATATCCTCACTTCAGAATCTCATGAAAATTGATACATAGTTCCTTCATTTTCCTTCAATAACTTTCAAACTATTTATCATACAGGAAAATAAACTTAACAAAAAATATAACCAATTAAATTATCTATAACTTTTATTAATATACTTTTTTACGAATATGTGATAGAAATTGACTTAGTGAGATTTTCAGTCATAATAAACACGAATATAGACTTATTTTCATCATTACCTACATGTGTGTGTGTGTGTGTGTGTGTGTGTGTGTGTGTGTGTGTGTGTGTGTGTGTGTGTGTGTGTGGTATAATGTGTGTGTACGTATATATATAACTTGTGTGTACGTATATATATAACTTCCATGTACGTATATATATAACTTACTTGTGTGTACGTATATATATAACTTCCATGTACGTATATATATAACTTACTTGTGTGTACGTATATATATAACTTACTTGTGTGTACGTATATATATAACTTCCATGTACGTAACTATAACTTCCATGTACGTAAATATATCCCGTGTACGTATATATATAACAGAATATTTTCAAAAACAAAATATTCGACTAAAAAAAATAATATATAATAAATAATTTAATTCGAATTTTTATATAAAACCAAAACTTTTTCAAAAATAATAATAATAATGAAAATAAATAAATAAATAAATAAATAAATAAATAAATAAATAAATAAATAAATAAATAAATAAATAAATAAATAAATAAATAAATAAATAAATAAATAAATAAAAGAAATAAAAGAAATAGATTAAAAAAAAAAATATTTGAATCCGTAAAACAATAATAAAAATAAATAAATAAATAAATAAAAAAAATAG
>JAPQNM010000031.1:3171788-3174288 GCA_029783475.1 Metacarcinus magister
GAGTGGGCAGCGACTTCCTGCCCATACCCGGAACTTATTCTCACAGGGTAGGTGGTTAAAGTTCGTTTTTGACTGTGTTGTGGGTGGGGTAGGGTGTGTTGGGGGGTATGGGGGGTAGGGGAGGGATGTGGGTATGTGTGTGTGGGAGGGGAAGGGTGGAGGAAGTATGTGGAGGGAGATATGGAGGAAAGAGTAGAGGTATGTGGAGAGAAATATTGGGGTGTCAGAAATAAATGTTTTTAGAAAAGTGTGTTTTTGAGTGTGTTGTGAGTGTGTTAGGGTGTGTTGGGGGGGGTGAGGGGATGGAGGGAAGATGGAGGAAAGTGTATATAGACGGAGAGAATAATTGGAGGGAAGGGAGAGACACAGGAGAGAAAAAGATGGCTAGGTTTGAGTGTGTTCGCGGGGAGAGAATTTCTGGAGATAATGAAATAATTAGAATATAAGGATAACTATTCTATATATTACTATTACTACTACACTAATACTATCCTAGACTATTCCTACTATTCCCACACTATTTACCACTACTATTAACCTACTATTCCACACCCATCACCACTATAACCCACACTACTACTATTACTACTCCCACAAATACTATCCAAATCCATTTTAGACCACTCCCACTATCCCTACACAATTTACCACTACTATTAACCTACTATTCCACACCCATGACCACTATAACCCACACTACTACTATTACTACTACTACAAATACTATCCAAATCCATCCTAGACCACTCCCACTATCCTCACACTATTTACCACTACCATTAACCTACTATTCCACACCCATGACCACTACTATCCACACTACTACTATTACTACTCCCACTACTACTATCCAAATTCATCCTAGACCACTCCAACTATTCTCACACAATTTACCACTACCATTAACCTACTATACCACACCCATAACCACAATAATCCACACTACCCCCCCCCCACCCCTGACCCCATAGGCACGCTGACGGTTCAATCAAATTCTGGGACGCCTCCTCGGTCGGCCTTCAGATCCTATACAAACTCAAGACAGCGAAAGTGTTTGAAAAGCCTCGTACGCGCACTATCGATGGAGACGAAGACCCATTTGCTATCCACCACCTGTCAATCTGTCCCGAGTCCCGCCTGCTGTGTGTAGCGGGCGCCACGGCACACGTACTGCTGTTCAGGTTCTGTAAGCAGGAGACGACTGCTGAGATACCGGTGAGTAGGGCTGGGGGGGGCGGTGGGGGCGGGGGTGTGGGTGTTGGGGTGTAAGAGTGAAATTTATGGTTGTTTTGAGAGGTAATGTGGGGTTATTATTGGTTTTATTTTAGTGTGTGTGTGTGTGTGTGTATATATATGTGTGTGTGTATATATATATATGTGTGTGTGTGTGTGTGTGTGTTTATATATATATGTGTGTGTGTTTTATATGTGTGTGTGTATATATATGTATGTGTGCTTGTGTCTGTGTATATATATATGTGTGTGTGTGTTTAATGTGTGTATGTGTGTTTAATGTGCGTTTAATGTGTGTATGTGTGTTTATATGTGTGTGTGTGTTTAATGTGCGTTTAATGTGTGTATGTGTGTGTACATGTGTGTGTGCATTTAATATGTGCGTATGACTATTTAATGTGTCTGTATGTGTGTTTAATGCGTGTATAACTATTTAACATGTATATATGTGCGTTCAATATACATATATGCATCATTTTTTAATATATATGTGTGTATACGTACATGTGTGTGCGTATAATATATCTGTGTGCGTATATACACATGTGCGTTTCTCTCGGCAGTGTCTGGAAATTCCTATACTCTATGAAGTTTCGGATAGTCGCGATGGTTCACCTGAATATGAGTTTCCTCCTAAACCAACAGTACAGGTGACTATTATGACTATTAGTACTATCCTAGACTATTCCTACTATTCCTACACTATTTACTATTACTATTAACCTACTATTCCACACCCGACACCACTACTATCCATACTACTACTATTACTATTACTATTACTACTATTATAACCTAACCTAACCTAACCTCACCCCACAGGCATCGGTGGATTATTTTGTCCCTATACACGTGCGGGCGGGTCCTCAGCGCAGACCAGCCGGCTACCAGGTAAGGCTGACTACTATTACTATTGACTATTTACTATTTACTATTTAATTAGGTCGAGTAGATGCTGTAATGATGTTTATATATACTACTATTATTACTATTACTACTGCTACTGCTATTACTATTCAACTTAGACTATTACTACTATTACTATGAGATTTAGTACTATTATTAACCTAGTATTCAACACCCAACACTACTACTATTACTATTACTACTGCTACTACTATTACTATTCAACGTAGACTATTACTACTATTACTATGAGTTTTAGTACTATTATTAACCTAGTATTGAACACCCGACACTGCTACTATCCATACTACTACTACTATTACTATTACTATTACTATTACAGGTGGAGCTAGCCTGCCTA
>JAPQNM010000031.1:3184288-3186788 GCA_029783475.1 Metacarcinus magister
TGAAATAACTCAAAAACTATAAGATTGACGTCAAAAATGTATAGAACATAAATGAAAGAGCATAAAAAAACCTTTCATTTGACACAAACCAAACTAAAATCGTACTGTAAATAACGATGTAGGAATGAATAATATTATACATTCATTAATTACACATTATTGCCATTATCTTCATTAATAATAAAGTTATTCAAAATCCGAAAACAGGGTTAGAAAGCCATGAACAAACACTATAACTTAACTTCCATACAACTTCACCCTAACACTAATATTAACTTAGTAAAACGTGAACAAACTTTCACCACCTCAAATCGACTGAAAATTGACGGGGCCACAAAATGAAAAAAAAACTGAACTTCCACATATACTTTATTAACCTGTGTTTGACCTCGTTTGACCTCGTTCCAGGCACCATTTTCCGCGTAAAGGGTTCAGTTTTGAGCATGTCTTTCCTGGACTGCTCAGGCTCACTCATACCACACCAATTTGAAAGCTGGAGAGACGCACACAGGGAGAAGCGGATGGAACGTAAGTAACTGTGGTGACTGTGGTAGAGGTGGTAGTAGTAGTATGGATAGTAGTGGTGTGGGGTGTAGAATAGTAGGTTAATAGTAGTGGTAAATAGTGTGGGGATAGTGGGAGGGGTCTGGGATGGATAGTAATAGTAGTAGTAGAAATAGTTCATGAAAAAAAATTATTTGAAATATAAAAATAACCTAACCTAACCTAACTAAAAACTCTCTCTCCCTCTCTCCACCCCTCCCTCCACCCCTCCCCCCCCCCAGGTACGCCCACCAAGACGGCAATGACCGCTATGACCTCAAGCACAGACGCCAGAATGTCTCCCACTAGCTCGCCTAACCTAACCGGGGGCGAGGGCGTGGGTGTGGGCGTGGGGGTGGGCGGGGGCGCTCAGACACCTCCGGGGCAGTCGTGGGCTGATCGCCAGTTTGTGGTGATAGCCTCGGAGAAGGTGGCGCGGGTGGTGTCGCTGCCTACTCAAAATTGTGTGTTTAAGCAGATAATAACTGATGTGTCCTTTGTGGTGAAGGCTGAGGTGGTGGCTATTAAGGGTAAGGATCGGTCAGTGTCGGTATAGTGTCGGTAAGGTGTCGGTAAGGGGGTAATTAGTAAAGGGCGGGTGACTTAATATATATTTTTTTTTTTTATTATTATTATTTATTATTATTGTTGTATACATTCAATATTATACACTAATTTCTACTTATACATCAATTTTCAGTTCAATCCGTCACCTACCTACTCCCTTTCTCTCTCTCACTATCTCTAATTTGTACTATCTCTATAATAAAACATAATACACACAATATAACACACTAACCTCTACCTACACATCAATTTTCAGCCTAATCCCACACCTACCCACTCCCACTCTCTCTAATGTGAACTATCTCTCTCTCTAATCTCTACTATCTCTAATAAAACATAACACATCAACCTCTACCTACACATCAATTTTCAGCCTAATCCGTCACCTACCTACTCCCTTTCTCTCTCTCACTATCTCTAATTTAAACTATCTCTAATAAAACATAATACACACAATATAACACACTAATCTCTACCTACACATCAATTTTCAGCCTAATCCCACACCTACCCACTCCCACTCTCTCGCTCTAATTTCACTATCTCTAATTTAAACTATCTCTAATAAAACATAATACACACAATATAACACATCAACCTCTACCTACACATCAATTTTCAGCTCAATCCCACACCTACCCACTCCCACTCTCTCTAATGTGTACTATCTTTACAGACAGTATCAGCTTGGTGTGTTACTTAGCGTCGGGTCACATCTCCGTCTTCAGCTTGCCCAGCTTACGTCAGCTTATATATATTGACTTTCTGCCTCTTGTGGATCTGAGGTAATTACTATTATTACTATTATTACTATTATTACTATTACTATTACTATTATTATTACAGTCCTGGTTAGGTTAGGTCACAGAAAATGGTGGGTTTTTTTAACTATTACTATTATTACTATTATTATTATTATTATTGCTACTATTACTATTACTATTTTACTATTTTACTATTTTCTCGCAAATTGTTGTCTAGTATTTTGTAGTAGTTAATTGTTGTTGTGAAATAGTCTAGTCTGTATTACTATTATTACTATTACTATTACTATTTCTACTACTACTACTACTACTACTACTACTACTACTACTACTACTACTACTACTACTACTATTATTACTACTACTACTACTACTACTACTACTACTACTACTATTACTACTACTACTACTACTACTACTACTACTACTACTACTACTACTACTACTACTACTACTACTATTACTACTACTACTACTACTACTACTACTACTACTACTACTACTACTACTACTACTACTACTATTACTATTACTACTACTACTACTATTACTATTACTATTACTACTACTACTACTACTACTACTACTACTACTACTACTACTACTACTACTATTACTATTACTAC
>JAPQNM010000031.1:3191788-3196952 GCA_029783475.1 Metacarcinus magister
TGTCAGCCCGGGCCGGCGCCGCGACCTCAGAAATCGGCCGAGCAAAAATGTTGGCTATAGAACGCGGACAAAAACTCGGAGAACTAGAAGAGAGAACCCAGCGGATGGTGAACGAAAGTGAAAGTTTTGCCTCACACGCCCACTCACTAATGATGAAATACCGGGATAAGAAGTGGTACCAGCTATAAGCGGGTTGTGGTAGGTGGTAGTGTGGTGATTTGTGGTGGTTGTGGTACCGGTGATGTGTTTGTAGGTTAACCGGTTTCTGAGATATTGTGGTTGTAACCGGATGATTTGTGCTGGATGAGTGAGGTTTTTTCATGGGTATCGCTCAGTTAAAATGGTATGTTGTTAAAAGTAATGGTAGGAGTTGTAAATGGGTTTGTGGTAGGTGGAAGAGGAAGTCTTTGTGGTTGTGTGGAAACCGGTTCCATGTCCGCATGTCAACCGGTTTCAGAGATATTCAGGTTTTAACCGGAAGATTTACACTGGACGAGCAAAATTTTGTCATGAATCTTGCTCACTCAAAATGGAATATTGTGAAAGGTTTTACTACCAGTTAGGAACGGATTGTGGTAGGTGGTAGTGTGGTTAATTGTGGTTGTATAGAAACCGGTTGCATGTCTGTGTGTGAACCGGTTTGGTAGGAATTGAGGTTTAAAGAGAAAGATTACACAGGAGAATGTCTGTACAAGATTTTATTCACGAAAGTCTCACACAGTTATAGTGAAATATTGTGAAAGGTAATGGTACCAGGAATAATTGGGTTGTGGTAGGTGGTAGAAGAAGTCTTTGTGGTTGTGTAGAAACCGGTTACATGTCTATATGTCAACCGGTTTTTGAGAAATTATGGTTTTAACCGGAAGATTTACACACAACAAGAGATTTTTTCACGAATCTCACTCACTAAAAAATGAAATATTGTGAAATCTATTACTACCAGTTAGGAACGGATTGTGGTAGGTGGTAGTGTGGTTAATTGTGATTGTGGTGAAACCGGTTACATCTCTATATGTCAACCGGTTTTGGAGATATTAAAGATTTAACCGAAAGATTTACACATGAGAATGAGAATTTTTCATGAAAGTTTCGCTCAGTTATGATGAAATATTGTGAAAAGTATTAGTACCAGTTAGGAACGGACTGTGGTAGGTGGAAGAGTGGTTAATTGTGGTTGTGTAGAAACCGGTTCCATCTCTGTATGTGAACCGGTTTGGTAGGAATTGAGGTTTTAACCGAAACTTTCAGTGATATTTTGCTTGGAAGTCAAATTTTAAAGTTTCAAATATGTTGGTTGTAACGCCAAGGATTGTGGTTGTGTGCGTTTTTTGGGGGCTCGTGTATGTATATGTGCGTTTTTTAAGCATACGCACACATATATACATACATACATAGATACATACATTTGTTAATTCGTGCACATGTGACTGTTTTTTGTGTCTGTTTGTCTGTCTGTCTGTCTAGTCTATGTACGTTTTATTGTGTGTGTGTACGTGGACTTTACGCACATGCAATATTGAGTTAGTTGTGTGTACATAACTACTACTACTACTACTACTACTACTATTTCTACTATTACTATTTCTATTATTACTATTTCTACTACTACTACTTCTACTATTACTACTACTGCTGCTGCTGCTGCTGCTGCTACTACTACTACTATTACTACTACTGCTTCTACTATTACTACTACTACTATTACTATTACTGCTACTACCACTACTATTTCTACTACTACTTCTACTACTATTACCAAATTAGTATTATAAACAGTATTATTAGAACTATTATTACTATTACTACTATTACTATTCCCTACGCAATGCATTTAAACAATAGTAGTAGTAGTAGTAGTAATAGTAATAGTAGTAGTAATAGTAGTAATAGTCTCAGCCTTCCGTAACTATTAACTAGCTTTTAAATAGTCATTATATAAATAGTTAAAAATAGTTTAGTCAAATTTTAGAAAGATTTTTATTATTTCATTTTACATTCCAGAAAAAACTAAATAAATGAAGGAATTAATGTATTATTATTATTATTCTCTCTCTTTCTCTTTCTCTCTCTCTCTCTCTCTCTCTCTCTCTCTCTCTCTCTCTCTCTCTCTCTCACATACACAAAGACATTCATTCCTTTAGATTTTAATGTTTTTGAATTGTAAATATTGTCTTTAAAGGAACGAGAAAGAGAGAGAGAGAGAGAGAGAGAATTATTATTATTATTATTATTATTATTATTATTATTATTTATTTAAGTGTGTGAAAAAGTTGTATAAATAATGAATAGAATATATAAATATACATATAAATACATATATATATAATTATTAGTTTGTATAGTAATAATAGTAATAGTAATAATAGTAGTAATAGTTGTTGTTGTTGTTGTTGTTGTTGTTGTTGTTTGTGGTGGTGGTGGTGGTGGTGGTGGTATAAATATTATTATTATTATTATTATTTATTTTTATTTATTTATTTATTCCAAGCCACAAGGTCATAAGTGCCAAAAATATATAGTTCCAATTAATTCTATATAAAAAAAATTTATATATATATATATTTTTATTATTATTGAATGATAAAAATTTTCATATATTTTTTATAATTAGTTTATATATAATTTTACTATGGCTCAAATGTCCTTATGGCCCTGGGAGGGAGAGAGAGAGAGAGAGAGAGATAAATTAAAATATATATATATATTAATTAATTTTCCAGCTTAGGCCTATATATAAAAACATGAAATATGCATTAGTAGTTACATAATAATAATGTTAATTGTATAAAAATAAATAAATATATAAATATTATATATATACATAACAAAATATATTATAATTATTATTTATAAATATTTGTTTTTGGCTGTGAGTGAATTTTAATTTAGAAGAATTTGAATTTGAATTATTATTATTATTATTATTATTTAAATGTGTGTTCGTTCGTTCGTTCGTTCGTTCGTGTTTGTACATAATATAATATAATAATTAATATAATAATGAAATATTTAAACTTTGAAATGAAAAAAAAAAAAAAAATATTGTATGAATAAACTATAATTAATTGTCTATTAATTATTAAGCTGAAAATAATTATATATAACCAAAAAATAAATAAAAAAAAGTAAGCTTAATAGACTTGTAAATATTAATTATTATTATTATTATTTAATTATTATTTATATTTATTATTTTTATGCTAATAGGAATTTCTCGTCAATTATTATAGACTAAAGGAATGATGTGTGCGTGTGCGTGTGCGCGTGGATATAAAAATAATAAATAATTAATTAATGACTAAAGGAATTATTTGAATATATAATTAATTCATGGCGTGTAAGAGAAATATTCAAAAAAAAATAAATAAAATAAATAAAAAAATAATAAATGATGTAAATATATTAATGAATTATTATTATTATTATTATTATTATTATTATTATTATTAGTCATTAATTAGATAAAAAAAAATATGGACGATGTATTGACTAAATAAAGAAAAAAATAATAACTGTTTATCATTATCACGATCATTATTATTATTATTATTACGAGAAATTTATATCAACTTTTTCTTTGTCTTGCTGGAACGGCTGATGCATTTCCTTCCTTCCTTGGTATCCTTCATAGTACAATATCAAATGCTCCAGGTCCTTCCTTCCTTCCTTGGTATCCTTGGTATCCTTCCTTCCTTGGTTCCTTTCCTTCCTTGGTTCCTTGGTATCCTTCCTTCCTTCCTTGGTATCCTTCCTTGGTTTCCTTTCCTATCCTTCCTTGGTATCCTTCCTTGGTATCCTTCCTTGGTATCCTTCCTTCCTTCCTTCCTTCCTTCCTTCCTTCCTTGGTATCCTTCCCAGTACAATATCAAATGCTCCAGGTCCTTCCTTCCTTCCTTCCTTCCTTGGTATCCTTCACTCCCCCACGCACACACTAGGCATTCCGTGTGTCCCCTCGGAGGCAGCCTACCCTACCATGCAAGGGGAGGGAGGCCGGCCGTTCATCCTTGGAAGGTAATCGGCTTCCCTTACCACCACCACCACCACCCTGCGCTGCCTTGTCTTCCGTGTCATCCCGTCTCTCCATCTCCAGCAGACTCACTCCCAGTCGCTGTATGGTGACCTCTCTTCCCCTACAACATTATTCATAGTGTATAGTGAACAAACATCAGCTTTGTATATTATGGTGTTTGTTCTTCATTATCTTTTTACCCTTTGAGTGAGGTTTGGATGTTGACTAGTCGCCTTCTCTTCATAATTTTAGCACTTTTCTTCTCTCCATTGACCTTTCCTCCGTTGATACTTCTTCCTCTTTCTTTCCTCCTCCTATTTCCTCTTCTTTTCTTCTCCTCCTCTGCTTCTCTTCCTCTTCCTCTTCTTGTTTCCTCCTCCTCCTCCTCCTCCTCTAAGACTTGCTGCTGTTCCTGTTAGTATGAGAGACAGATAATATTAGAATTTATGCTTATCAATATCTAAATACTATCTTATCTAAACAGTTTAAGAGAGAGAGAGAGAGAGAGAGAGAGAGAGAGAGAGAGAGAGAGAGAGAGAGAGAGAGAGAGAGAGAGAGAGAGAGACCTAAACAGTTCTCTCCCATGCAAACTTTCAATACTTCAAACATTAACAACATTATTATTATTATTTCAAAAACTACTACTATTTCTACTACTACTATTACTGCTATTACTACTACTATTACCTACCTCCAAGGAGCCTATATCCCTCCTATTATAAGGGGACCAAAACTGAGCTGCATAATCTAAGTGAGGTCAAACTAGCGCTAAATACAACCTCAGAATGACCTCAGAACTCCTATTTATATCCTAGTATATTGTTGGCTCTATTTCTAGCTATAATACACTGTTCCCTGGGGCGCAAGTCACTGCTTATTTGAACTCCTAACTCAGTCCCTCACACTATATGACTTTCCTAAGGTATTGTCATTTAATGTGTAGTCTACCTTTACCTACACTCATAATGCTACACTTGTTAACATTAAACTGCATCTGCCATTTCTGTGACCACTCGTACAGCCTATTTAAGTCATCCTGCAGCATCCTAGCAGCATCTATACTCTTTACCGGTCTTCCTATCTTTGTGTCAGCGGCAAATTTACTGATATCACTGTTTATTCCTGTCTCTAAGCACCCTGACACACAGTGAAACA
>JAPQNM010000031.1:3197052-3202052 GCA_029783475.1 Metacarcinus magister
AGAGGAAGGAAGGCGTAGGGAAGAAGGAATAGTGAGAATCATAGGAAAATATGACTGAGTTAAGAGGAAAGAGAAACAGAGGAAGAGAGGAAGAGAAGAAAAGTGGGATAAAAAGAAAGAGGGAAAGAGGGAAGAAGAGGAGGAGGAGGAGGAGGAGGAGGAGGAGGAGGAGGAGGAGGAGGAGGAGGAGGAGGAGGAGGAGGAGGAGGAGGAGGAGGAGGAGGAAGGACCTTTTAGAAACACAAAAGGAAACCAAGAGGACAAGGCGCCAGAAAAAATCTCCTCTTACTTATGAATCAAGAGTGTGAGGTTCAAGAGTCTGCAGAAAATTGACTCTCCTTGAACTCAATTGCAGATCTCTCTCTCTCTCTCTCTCTCTCTCTCTCTCTCTCTCTCTCTCTCTCTCTCTCTCTCTCTCTCTCTCTCTCTCTCTCTCTCTTTTATCACAACTCTTTTTCGATGTGGGTGGAAGATAAATGGAATAAATTTTGGGGAGAGAGAGAGAGAGAGAGAGAGAGAGAGGAGAGAGAGAGGAGAGAGAGAGAGAGAGAGAGAGAGAGAGAGAGAGAGAGAGAGAGAGAGAGATGTGTTGGGGTGTTACCTGGTGTCACTGATGAGGCAAGAGGCTTGACTGGCTTACCTGTGGAAAGAAAAGTTTTGATAAATAATACAAATAAAGCTGGAAGGAGGAGGAGGAGGAGGAGGAGGAGGAGGAGGAGGAGGAGGAGGAGGAGGAGGAGGAGGAGGAGGAGGAGGAGGAGAAAGAGGAGGAAAAAGGAAGGGAGAAAGGAGAGAATTAAAGATAAAAGGGAAAAGGAGGAGAGGTAGTGAGGTAGAGAAGAAGGAAGGAAAAGAAGAGAGAGAGAGAGAGAGAGAGAGAGAGAGAGAGAGAGAGAGAGAGAGAGAGAGAGAGAGAGAGAGAGAGAGAGAGAGAGAGAGAGAGAGAGAGAGAGAGAGAGAAGACAAAGGAAATATTATAATACAAGTCAAACAAAAAATAGTTGACAATAATAGATAAAAGTAGAAAAAAATACTGTAATAATAACAATAAAAAAAAACATTACTTTTACAAAACACAAATGAAATACAACTGACTTTTTTAACGTTCAAAAGGGAAAAAAAAAGTTAAAATGATACAATGATAAAAAAAATATATATATGAGGGAAACATTTATATGCAAATCAAGGGAGTTTGTGGTAAAAAAAAATAATAAAAAAAAGGAAAACAATAAAAACACTCAACATTTGGTAATTATTTAACGAGTGAATATTTCAAAACGAAAGGATTACAAAACATCTATTTATTAAGAAAAATACTGAAATCATACCAATTTGAGCCAACATATAGTAGTTAAACATATCATTAGCATCATCATTATTATCATTATTATTTTTATCATTATCATTATTATTACTATCATTACTACTATTGTTATTCATTTTCATTTGTATTACTAGTTTCTATATAGTCATGTTGTATATTACTCCACTGTGGGATGTGTGTGTGTGTGTGTGTGTGTGTGTGTGTGTGTGTGTGTGTGTGTGTGTGTGTGTGTGTGTGTGTGTGTGTGTGTGTGAGAGAGAGAGAGAGTGTGCAGCTGTCAAATTACTTCACAGTGCTCAGGGCCGGAAATCCGACACAGATTGATTTCAACCCCTGACACACACACACACACACACACACACACACACACACACACACACACACACACACAAGGAAAAAGTCGGACAGTTCACCTTCGCAAGGAATGGAAGAGGAGGAGGAGGAGGAGGAGGAGGAGGAGGAGGAGGAGGAGGAGGAGGAGGAGGAGGAGGAGGAGGAGGAGGAGGAAAGATAACTGAATATTGAGCAGGAGCCTCCACCAGACTAGCAAAAATACTACTACTACTACTACTACTACTACTACTACTACTAACTACTACTACTACTCCTACTCCTACTACTACTACTACTACTACTACTACTACTACTACTACTACTACTACTACTACTACTACTACTACTAAAGAAAATGGAATCCCCGACAAAAAATTCAACATGATGATAAAAATATAGGAAGAAAAAAAATTAACTGAAATGTGATGATGAAAAGTTACAAAAAATAGCATACAAAAAAACAAGGCAAAGGAAAAGTTAATTGGAAAATGAGGAGGAGGAGGAGAAGAGGAGGAGGAGGAGGAGGAGGAGGAGGAGGAAGAGGAAGATAAGGACAAAGAGGAAGAGGAGGAAAGCATGGAAAACAAAACAGAAAACGAAAAAGACCTTGAGTCGCAACAGGAAAGAAAACAAACTAAAGAAAACGACGACGATAAAGAAAATAGAAAGAAAGGGACACGGAGGAGGAAGAAGAGGAGGAGGAGGAGAAAGAAGAAGAGGAAGAAGAGGAATCCAAACTGCAGTAATAGTCGTCTCCACTTCGAAAACGCATTCCTGAAGGTGAAATAGAAGCGGAAGGAGATCTGGAAGGGGGTGGAGGGAGTGAGAGTGACAGTGGTGCTCCGTTGTAAAGGCGGAGGAGGCAGAGGAGAAAGTCCCTTCATGCATAAGACTAAGATGAGGTTTGTGAGTTGGTCTTTGTTGCCAGTCTTTACTATGCATGCAGGACTCACTCTCTCTCTCTCTCTCTCTCTCTCTCTCTCTCTCTCTCTCTCTCTCTCTCTCTCTCTCTCTCTCTCTCTCGCGCGTGTGAAAAAAGACAAATGAACCCAGGAAATAGAAATGAAAGGTCAAATAAAACTGATGTGAATAGAAACATAAACAGGAAATAAACGAGGAATAAAATACAGAATTTAAACTAAACAAAAAAAAAAGAGAGAGAGAAGTGAAAGAAACAAAAAAATAATAAAAAGCAAGAATTGGCGGGAATATGTAAGAGAATTGGAGGATAAAAATTGAAGGAAACAAAAAGATATATGTCATTTTTTTCTCCTTTTCCTTTTAGTTCCACGGAGAAAAAAAGAATATACGAAAACAAGGAAGAATTAAGAGAATGAAAGAAATAAGAGAGTTAAAGGTTGAAAAAAAAATAAAACAGAAATTAAAGGGAACTGAAAATTACCTGGAAATGTCGAGAACGAGAGAGAGAGAGAGAGAGAGAGAGAGAGAGAGAGAGAGAGAGAGAGAGAGAGAGAGAGAGAGAGAGAGAGAGATTAAAATAAAGAAAACAGGATCCAGTTGCATCAGGAAAATGTGAAGTGCATCAGAAATTTCTCTACCTGGCTATTTTGAATTCCTCTAGGGACATTCAGGCGAAAAAATTCCCTGACAGCAAAAAAAAATCCTTGGGTCACTAAAAAAAAACCCCTATCTTTCTTTAAACAAGGGGATGGGATGTACAGACTCTTCCTAACCAAGACCTGACCTTCACCTCAATCCTGAAATCCTCCTCCTTTTTCCATAGCCTAGAACAGGTAAGTGATTATAATACCTAATTAGTCCATTAACTGAAGTGGAAGAAGTCAATATTCAAACATAACATTAAATTATTAGGATGTTTTAAGAAATGACTTGCAAAATAGTATATACAAAATCCTTGGCTATTGAATAAAAAAAATACAAGTAAAATACAAGTCAAAGATATAAAAATAATGGCTTTAAAAAAATACTTAAAAAAAATAAATAAATAAAAAAATATTATAATCTAGCATGAAACAAGACGGAGAGAAAAAGTCAACTCCACGTACTTCAAAAACGCAAAATATTTACCAATTCCACCGTTCAGTTCTCTTAAAACTTTCCATCCTTGTATAAAAGTCAATTAATATGTAAAAATATCACCCATACCCCTCCTTTATCAGTCCCTTCCTCCCTTCCTCCTCCCTTCTACCTCCTCCTCCTCCTCCTCCTCCCTTCCTCTCTTCATGTTCATGCTCAGCCATCCAAGCCGCTTCTAGGTTCTGTTTTTTCCTGTGTTTACATTTACATCTCCCTTATTTACATATTCATTAGGTCTTTAAGGTCGCTGTTCCTTATTTATATTCATCTGTTGTTGTTTTTTTTTATTATTATTATTATTACTATTCTTATTTTTTCTTCTCTGTTTGACTCGTTGTTTTCATCCTTCTTTTAATATATTCCATTTCAACTCCACTCGTCATCTCACCTTACCTTCCTTCCCCTCTCAAGCCTTCCCTTCTGCACTCCCCTCACCCTTCACCCCTTCCTCTTCACCCACTTCTCCCTACCTCTCCTCCTCTTCCCCCATTCATTCCTACCTTCACCAATCTTCCTCACAGTCCATTACCTCCCATTCCTTCCCTTTTACTTCCCTCCCTTCCCTCCTACCTTCCCTCCATTCCAACACACCTGGAGGGCAATAGCGAGACTCCATTCATTAAGGAGGAACACTCTAGCCTTTGTACAGGTGCAGTCAACGCTTGCCACACCTGAACCTCATTAACCTGAAGGTACATCCCAGGTATTACTGCTACGGGTGTGGGTTCCTTTGTGGCAAGCTTACCGCGGGGGGGGGTTAATATTTTACCTGTATGATCAAGGTGTTTGGGTTCAGGTGTGTGTGTGTGTGTGTGTGTGTGTGTGTGTGTGTGTGTGTGTGTGTGTGTTAGTGAAGGATACTGTTTAGGATTCTGAGAGCGAGAGCGAGAGCGAAAGAGAGAGAGAGAGAGAGAGAGAGAGAGAGAGAGAGAGAGAGAGAGAGAGAGAGAGAGAGAGAGAGAGCAGAGAGAGAGGGAGAGAGAGAGAGAGAGAGAGAGAGAGAGAGGAGAGAGAGAGAGAGAGAGAGAGAGAGAGAGAGAGTAGGAAGCGAGGAAATCAAGGTGTAGTGGTGAGGAAAGGTTGTGATGAGATGAGATGAGATGGAGGAAGAGGAGGAGGAAGAAGAGGAGGAGGAGGAGGAGGAGGAGGAGGAGGAGGAGGAGGAGGAGGAGGAGGAGGAGGAGGAGGAAGAGGAGGAGAAATAAATGAAAAATGAGATAGAGAATGAAAGGAAAGATACAGAAAAAGAAGAGAGAAGAGAAAGAGGAAGAGGAGAATGAAACTA
>JAPQNM010000031.1:3209552-3212052 GCA_029783475.1 Metacarcinus magister
GAAATAGCCTTGGTTTTGAGGAGGTAAAAGGGGAAATATTCTTGTTTAATCAAAGGAATGAGGAAGAAAGAAAGAAAGAAAGAAAAAGAGAGAGAGAATAGAAAAAAAGAGTCACAATATTTTTTTCTTCACCACATCAAAGATTCATTATGAAAAACAAACAAAAAATTCCTTTCTCTTTTCAAAATGAACCGAAATGGAAGTAAGTGAAATGTGATATTAGCGACCGTAGACTTTTTCTCTGAATATAAACTCTTGTAAGGGATCAATATATTCTATGACGCTGAGGGAAGTGTATTAGAAGCTTACATAAGGATCACACAGAAGCCTTCTCCTAATGTAATATAATTGTGTTGGCAAAGCGCGCAGAGCCATTGTGGGATTTCATGTTGCGCCGAATACCTTATTGCGCAATTTGGGGATTATGTTATTTTTTTTTCGTTATTTTCGTATTGTTTGTGGTAGAGATGAAAGAAAGTGAGATGCATTTGTTTTGTTCTCTCTCTCTCTCTCTCTCTCTCTCTCTCTCTCTCTCTCTCTCTCTCTCTCTCTCTCTCTCTCTCTCTCTCTCTCTCTCTCTCTCTAAACACCTCCTTTCACCTTTTACATCCTTCATTCAATTATCTTTTGCCATCATCTTCTCCACCTCTTCCTCCTCCTCCTTCCATTGTTTTCTAATTATCCCTCCCTCCTTATTCTCTTCCTCTCTTCCTTCTTCCTTCCATTACCTCCTTTCCTAACTGCCACCATCTTCTCTCCATTTATTCTTTACCTTCCTTCTCTTCCTCCATTTCCTCCTTCTCTTCCTCCATTCCCTCTTTCTCTCCCTCCATCTCTTCCTTCCTCATTCAGTTTCCTAACAAGAGCATTAAAGTCAGAGTGAATCTTAGAATCCTCCTCCTCCTCCTCCTCCTCCTCCTCCTCCTCCTCCTCCTCCTCCTCCTCCTCTTTATCTTCCTTCGTTACTTCTTCACAATTTCTTCCATTCCAAATTCCTTGTCTTCCTTCCTTCCTCTTTTCTGTCTTCTTCTACTTCCATCTCTTCCTTCTTATCTCCCTCCCTCCCTTTCTTCTTCCCTCCCTCCCTCCCTCCCTTCCTTCTTCCTTCTTCCTTCCCTCCCTCCCTCCTTCATTCCTTTTTCTCTGTGATTCGAGTGTAAAAAAGATGATAATTATTTTTTTGTGTGTTTGAAAGGAAAAAAAATATTATGATGAGGTGGAGGGAAACGCAGAGAGAGGAGGAGGAGGAGGAGGAGGAGGAGGAGGAGGAGGAGGAGGAGGAGGAGGAGGAGGAGGAGGAGGAAGAGGAGGAGGAGGAACACATAGGACACATAGGAAGAACAAACAACAACAGGCCTGCTGGCCCTTACGAGGCTGTTGTGAGACTACACTATCTACTCTAGAGTGTAGGATACAGGATAGTAAGGGTGAAGGCTTCTCTCCCCAGCCATGGCTGGCAGGGAAAGGAAGGCCAACCAAGACCATACTGTCACTACCACTACTGCTACCACTACTTCCTGGCAAGCGATGTCAGGTCACTAGCGACGTCTTTTGAATCGACATTTCGTAAATTAGGTACATCAGGATGAACTTACTCAAAGTTTGCTACGTTAACGGATAGTATTTTAGTTGTGGATTGGCTTCTAAATATTTGTCAAGTCTATTTTTGAACGTAGTAATTGTTTTACTGTCGACGATATTGGCGGGCAGGGAGTTCCAAACATTAACGATCCGATTGAAAAAGAAGTGCTTGGCTTCGTTTGATGTGAATCTTTTACCAGTAATCTTAAAAGAATGACGTCGTCTTGTTATATTTGATCGATCAAAAGTAATGTAATCTTCTACATTGATATTATCGAATCCTTTGATTATCTTGAACATTTCAATTAAATCCCCTCGCATCCTTCGTTTTTCTAGGCTGAATAAGTTTAGTTCTTTAAGTCTTTCTTCATAAGGTTTATTTTTCAGCCTTGGAATCATTTTTGTTATTCTTCGCTGGACTCTTTCCAGTTTGTCAATGTCCTTTCTGTAATATGGGGACCAAAACTGTACGCAATACTCAAGATGGGGTCGTACTAGTGAATTATGCAGTTTTAATATGACTTTTCTGATTTATTTTCGAAAGTACGCCCAATAAAGCCGACCAATCTGTTAGCAGTTTTAACTACCTCTGAACAATGTTGACTGGGTTTTAAATCGTTTGATATTGTGATTCCCAGATCTTTTTCTTTATTACTGTAGAAAGTGATTTACCATTCATTGAGTACTGAACGTGATCATTATTTCTTCCGATGTGTAGTACCTTGCATTTTTCAACGTTAAATTTCATTTGCCATTTATTGGCCCAAGACGTTAGTCGATCTAGGTCTGATTGTAAGACTTCTCTGTCAATTGTCGTAGTTACTTTGCTGAGAATTTTCGTATCGTCAGCGAATTTCGATATTTTGCAAGTGATCCCATCATCTATGTCATTAACATATATCAAAAATAAGACAGGACC
>JAPQNM010000031.1:3234552-3242052 GCA_029783475.1 Metacarcinus magister
TCTTAACATAGATTCCTGGTGGGGCAGACAGAATCCAGTATTCCCATGAGTACAACGCTGCCAAATTTCGTTAAAGCATTTTTAAACTTCTGTACATCAAGTTCTAACTGGCTAGTTCACGTAGACAGGCAACGTTGGACCCATGGGAAGACTGGATTCTACCCCACCAAGAATCTATTAAGACTTGGAAGACTATAACCATTATCTAATTATATCTATCTAATACCCTAACGTGTTAATTGTTATGGATTTTTTTTTCTGTAGCAGCTTAAGAAGATAAAATTACATACAAATTATATATCAATTACTAGAGATATTTTGTAGACAAAAAAATATACCAATTAGCAGAGAAATTTTGCAATGTGGAAAAAATCGTTCGAAATAAAAAAAATAATGACACACCAATGAACTTGAAAATAATAAATAAACACTAAATAATACAGGGAAAATACAACTCAAAAAACAGTAGACAGAAGCGAATACAGAAACTACATAAAACATACTCTACAGGTATTAAACTACATAATTACAGGTAGATTATTGTCACACGGTATTATTTAACATCTTCACCATAACGCTCGTTATATTTTTGCAATACCTGATGTATTTTGAGGTTTTCTTAATTTTATTTTCATCGCAAATTCTTAGTTAGTGAGATATTCAATGTTTTCTGTGAGACCTCTTCGAAAAATAAAGTTTAGTTTGGTTTAAATAAGGTTCTGTTATTTGTCAATGTAGGTTAAGGTTTGGTTAGGTTAGGTTACATTAATATAGAAGCTATCAAATGTTCTCTATGACCATAAGTAGAGAGTTGGACGAGGAGCAGAGGCAAGACGCAACCTCCACACAGCCTGTAAACTACACTGGGACACAGACTTGACTAACGCCCTACAGTACACTTCACTTGGACGCATTAGACAACACACACAACACCACTGGTGGACCTACTCCCCCAGCCGTGCCCTTGACACTGCCGTCACCAGACTCCGAATTGAACATAGCCGCCTAAACTCCCACCTACACAAACTGGGCATGACAGAGGACTGTGCACTGCCCTTGGTGCCCTACACAACCTGACACCCCAGAACACCTCCTACTACACTGTCCTCGTCACCATTCCCACCGCATGGCACTCCTCCACTCACTGTCGTCTCTCCACCTCCGCAGACCAGCAATAACTGACCTCTTAGGTGGCTCTCAAAACCCTGGCCTGACTTTCAAAGTACTCAAACACACCAGGACCTTTTTCCAAAGGACAGGTCAACTCAACAGGATCTGATCCACTTACTCATCTGCAACCTGCACTGTCGGGGCACTAGAGGCTGTGGCACCACAGCCTGCACGGCCCCATCAAATTCCCAAGAAGAGGCAAGACGCAGACGTAAACAAACGCCATTATGGTGAAGATGTAAAATCTTACCCATCACAATGAGTCTGTAGTATTTAAGGTCATTGTATAAGTGTAAGATGCACGTAACGGAGCCACATACCTGTCAACACATGATAGAAAGACACACACACCTACCCACCTATACACTAGAACACACTGACACTTGGGTCGCTTACTCACTGGTACTAATACATGGACTTGGACTTAGGATAGGAGTCACTGAAGGTTATACATTTTCAGACCTAACTAGGTAGCTTCATAATATTGAAATTAAACTTGGGAATAATTACTGAGGATGACCGTCCACTCTATGGGGAGAGCAGTGAGCTACGCATCCTCCCCTGTCATGACTCACAGATTAGCACTGATGCATGTCCATCACATCGGGCGGGCCCGCGCCTCACGCCTGCTGGTGAAAACACACACACACACACAGACACACCACCACCACGACCACCAAAAGCAACATGTTTTTTTTTTTTTAAGAATCATCAACGCGTGGAACAGTCTGCCGGAATTAAGTCATTCTTACCTGGTATTCTTACCTGGTGGGCTTCCCGGACCCTGAATGTGATTGCTCGGTACAGGGACCGAGGAAGCCACACACTGCTGGTGCGCCAAACCCTAAAAAGATATAGTACAGAAAGAAAGCAATGTTATGAAGGGTTGGAAGGTGCACCATAAGCAGCTTGTTATAATAAAATTAAGAAAATAGAGAACATGGAGTACATGGATGGCGAAAGTAACATTAACATCAAGAATATTAATACTTTTAAATAACAGTTATGACCGTCACGTTCATAACTTCACGAGAACAGGCACACCTTACCACTCCTAGACTCCCTTGTACCTTTGGTTATGACTAGGTAAGGTGATAATAATAGTGTGTGTGTGTGTGTGTGTGTGTGTGTGTGTGTGTGTGTGTGCTCGAAAGCTATTAGAGATATTTGAAAAAACATTGCAGCATCTGATACACCTAATTAAACTCTATAATTGTCATAATGAATATTTGTTCTATGACTAATAATTACACAATAAAATGAAACCGTATCTTTTTTTTCCAAAACATGACTTTCTTCCTCATTTTCTTGAAAGCTATTAGATATTGTAAATATCGCCTCAGCGTGCCTTGGGCCATTTGGAGAGCAGAAGCATTGCGCGACTCTGTCCACTTCCTGGTTCATTATCGCTCATTAACATCTTGTGTACAGTGTACACTGTACACTGGTACACTGTACAGTACTCTCAAGAGGATCATGCTTTTTTCGCCATAAATATTGGACCCCTAGGTTTGGGGGTCCAATACTTTTAACTAGTACTGTATGTGTGTGTGTGTGTGTGTGTGTGTGTGTGTTTGAATGTGTGTGTGTGTGTGTGTTTGAATGTATGTGTATATGTGTGTGTATGTGTATGTATGTGTGTATGTGTGTGTGTGTGTGTGTTTGAATGTGTGTATGTGTGTTTGAATGTGTGTGTGTGTGTGTGCATATTAGTTTAGTTTAGTTTAGTGTACATGAGTGTAAGTGTATGTGTAATTCACTGTACAGTCTGCTGCTGGTCTCTCTCGAGACAACCGGCCATCCCCCTATGGAAAGAGCTCAGAGCTCATATTGACCAATCTTTGGATTGGACCGAGACCACTCACACACAACACACCGGGACAACGAGATCACAACTCCTCTACTTACATCCCGTACCTACTCACTGCTAGGTGAACAGGGGCTACACATGTGTGTGTGTACCTACTCACTGCTAGGTGAACACAGGCTACATGTGAAAGGAGACACACCCAAATAATCTCCGTCCGCCCAGGGGATCCAACCCTGGTCCCCTCCATTGTGAGCCGAGTGGGCTAACCACTACGCTAGCGGACCGTGTATGTATGTGTATGTGTGCGTGTGTTAGAAATATGTGTGCGTCTTTGGAATAGCTGTGTGTACTTAATTCAATAAAATATTCAGAATAAAACAGCCATTAATAATTTCACAATGCATGACATTTAATCAGTAATTTGTTTCATCATTTACAATGTATAGAATGTTAAAGTTACAACAACACAATTGAATCTTGAAAGAATAACAATTTACAGATCACTACTGTCTCACTAAGTTAATTATCCATGCAGTTAATCACACATTTTGGTCCAGACTAAAATGCAATTAGTATGCAGTAATTGTAAGGTTAAGTTAATCATCCTGTGTACAAGTTGGTGTCTGTACACTACACCCTGACACACCCTGACACACCCTGACACAACCTGATACACCCTGAAACACACTGATACACCCTGAAAAACCTTGACACACCCTGAAACACCTTGATACATCCTGAAACACCCTGATACACCTTGACACACCCTGAAACACACTGATACACCCTGAAACACACTGAAACACCCTGACACACCCTGACACACACTGACACACCCTGCTGGTCCTATTTCACTAGCTGAGAATTGACCTAACTCAAATCACATCAAAAATCTGGCTGGACTCACACACACACACACACATACACACACACACACACAGGTACACACACACACACACGTACACACACCTCCTTAGTAGTAGTAGTAGTAGTAGTTAGGAGGGTGGCCCAGGGAGTTAGTGTAGCCGCCTTCACCCTAACATCAGAATCCGAAGCCAGCGTTACGAGAGCCGGCACTATCCTTGACCCCAGGCACTCCTCCCCCGCCCCGGCCCGGCCACTGCCCCGCCCCAGAGCAACGCAGCAGCAGCAGCACGGACAGCCGGGGCACGATGAACCACACTGCCCCATAGAGCTGCTAACACGGCCTCAGATTGTCTTGGGGCAGCCATAAGCGTCTAACCCCGCCCCGCATAGCCCTAGAATGCTAGGTTAGGTTAGGTTAGGCCATAGAAAGCTCAGTGTCTGCCCCGGTGTGGCCCCGACCGAGGATGGCGACCGTGTATACAACAGACACGGCCCCGGTTAGCCCCGTGGCCCCGTCCCGGACTAGTTTAGGGTCGGCTAGTGGCCATAGTGGGTGTGAATAGCGGGGTGAGTGTGTTAGCTGCTATTGTGGGGCCAAGGCAGTGGGGCAGCTGGGTGAAGAGGGTCATGTAGGCGTCTAAGGCTGCCCTAACCTAACCTAACTTAGCTAAGTGCCCCCAGATATGTGGTAGGAGTTCAACCTCAAGGCGGGGCGGCCCAAGGGTAGGAGCGAGTGCCCCGAGTCCTGCTAACATTGCCCCGCGCTGCTCCTTGTCGGGGCGTTTCATTAGGGTGAAGAGAAGGTTCAGAAGGGTATCTTGGTGCCCCGGATTGGTCTGGTGCCCCGCCCCGCCCCGGCCAACAGCAGGGGAACCACCTCCTGCGGGGCAAAGCCAGGCATTAATTACTGCTGTTATTATTATTATTATTATTATTATTATTATTACACACACAAGTATATACACACCTTCCCCCCCCTTACCCCCTCCCCCCCCACCCCCCTTACCTCTCTCTTGGCCAGAATAACATCATGGGCAATCCTGGGCAGTGTTCGAGCCACCACCCCGGCCAGGTCTTGCCCTGCCTCGCCCCGGGCACCCAGGGCCAGCCCATGGCCCCGCCCCACCCCGCCCCGACACCCACGCACGCACACACGCACTACACGGTCCTCCAAGGCTGCTGGGGGAGTCCTGGGGGGGAGGGGGAGGGGGGGGATTAATATTATTTTTTTATTATTATTATTTTCATGAACATTATTCAAAGTAGATTAGAAAATTAGGTACAGAGAGAGAGAGAGAGAGAGAGAGAGAGAGAGAGAGAGAGACTCACCTTTTAGAACCAGCTCTCAGTAATGTCTTCTCTTCAGACACCATTCTCTCTAAATGCTGCCCCACCCCGCCCCGGCTGGCACCTCCCCCTTGGGTGTAGGCGGGGCACCGGGGGGCAAGGCACTCTCCTCCGCTGCCCCGGACACCCCTTGGGGCAACACCACCTCCTCTCTCTCCGCCCCGTCCAATATTTCAGTTAATTGATCGCTGATCGAGTCTGTCTCCATTCCGGGGCGACTCTCTGCCTCGGAAAATATATCTTCAATGGTGTCGGGCAAACCGGGGCATTCCTCTGGGGTCTGAGATGGTGTTCCCGGGGCACTGATCATTACAAAGCCTCCCGCCCCGCTGCCCGCCCCGCTTCCTGCCCCGCCGGCCCCTTCGCTATCTGAGGTTCCTTCCGGGGATTCACGCCCTGCTTCCTGCCCGGCCCGGCTAGGACTGAGGGTCACGGGGCAGCCTTCTGTTCTGTCCGGGGCGGAGGCCAGTGCCGGGGCAGTGTTGAGTTGAAGGTGTAGTCTTGTAATTTCTCTGTAATAGTAATAGTAGTAGTAGTGGTGGTAGTAGTAGTAGTAGTAGTAGTAGTAGTAGTAGTAGTAGTAGTAGTAGTAGTAATAATAGAAAATGTAGAAATAGATTTTTATATACAAATTATTATCATTATATTATCATCATTATTACTATTATTATCATCATCATTATTTACCTTTCCTGTTTATCTACAATCATTAATAATTCATCTACTTCTGTCTGTACACCAGTAGTAGTAGTAGTAGTAGTAGTAGTAGCAGTAGTAGTAGCAGTAGCAGTAGTAGTAGCTAGTAGTAGTAGTAGTAGTAGTAGTAGTAGTAGTAGTAGTAGCAGTAGCAGTAGCAGTAGTAGTAGTAGTAGTAGTAGTAGTAGTAGTAGTAGTAGCAGTAGTAGTAGTAGTGGAGGTGGAATGAGGTTGAAGGAGTTAGGGATCTTCTTCTTCTTCTTCTCTTCCTCCTCCTCCTCCTAGTAGTTCCACGAGACTTGGTGGTCGGCTTGTGTTCAAACTTCCGTCATCCCAATGCTCAGAGTACTGCAAAGTTAGGTTAGGTTATATAACATAATAATAATAATAATAATAATAATAGTAATAATCATTGTATACATATATCAAAACACACACACACGTACACACACACAGACACACACAAACAAACGTACACATACCTGGTCATCATTTTCATCGGCAAAAGTAATTGTAGTTAATTTATACAACGTAGATGCCAAATATTCTCTCTCTTTCTCTCTCTCTCTCTTTATTTATCTATTTTTCCTTTCCTTTCCTTTTCCTTTCCGAGCAGCTGTAGGGGTTATAGGAAGTGACTCTGCTCCGTCCACACCCACCTGGAGGAGGAGGAGGAGGAGGAGGAGGAGAAGGAGGAGGAGGAGGAGGAGGAGGATTAGTATGTGTATAATACCTTCTTTCTCATCAATAGTCTAATCTAGTTAAGTCATTAATGATTTAAATTAATGTAGTACAAGCTGAATATATAAAATAATGTATAATTAGATTCAATTCCTTCCCTGCTGTCCCTGTTCATTTGATTTGATTTTATTGTATTGAATTTTCCTTTTTATTTGGTGAAAATATTGAAATTCTAACATTAGAATACGTTCTTTATTTTGCAAGACATTTCACTATGGAAACTTATTGGTCAACAGCAAAAAAGATTGACATGATAAACTAAATACTCTACATTATTCATTTCTTTTCCCCTTACTTAGCCTCAGACGCTGGATCCTTGTACTGCTTGCGCTGGGTGAGTTTGATAGGCGGCCGGCGGGTGACGCCAGCCACCAGGAGGTTGAGAAGCAAGTCGTTAAAGTTAGCGGTGGTTGTAACAGCACTGAGGAGGCTTGGGTGTGCCTGGTGGGTGTACACGTGCTGCCAGTAGCGGTGATAGATGGCAGCACCGGTCAGCACTAAGGAGTATGAGTTAGTCCACCGGCTGCTGTAACTCCAACCAGACTGTGGATGGATGAGTGGATGAGTGGATGAAGGTGGAGATAGAGAGAGAGATAGAGAGAGAATGGATAAATGAACAAGTGCAAGGGTGGAGATGGATAGAGAAAAAGAGAGAGATACAGACAGATAGAGAGAAAAAGAGTATTACCTAACTTTCCTCTACCACCACACCACCACCACCACAACACCACACAACCCCCCCACCCTCATCTTGCCTTCGTCCCAAATATTTCCTCTTCCTCCCCAATTACTTAACTTTCCTTCACCACCACCCCCACCACACAACACCACAGCCTCACCTTGCCTTCCTCCCAGTGGTGTGAGCGCAC
>JAPQNM010000031.1:3247052-3252176 GCA_029783475.1 Metacarcinus magister
ATATTAATTCCTTCAGTTTTTGAAGCAACATAACATATTAATTTCAAGGTGAAGGAAAGAAAAGAAAAGAAAAGGTTATAATTAGCTACTAACTATATTACTATTAGAATTAGCTAACATTAATTTCACTATTATTATCATTATTATTTCTTCCTCCCTATACTCACTCCATCTGCTTGTATATACTATGACTTTGGGTGCAATACAATCATCATCATCATTATTATTATTATTATGATTATTACTATTAAATTAAAAGCAGGTTATGGTCAATGTTTAAGTAATGTATATATTTAACAAAGTGCTTAGAGATACGGCAGTTGTACTGCGTTGTCATCCACTATTCCTACGGCCTGTGCCTTATTATTGACCTGGTAAAGCATCTTTCAAGTTATGTTAGGTTGATTAGGTTAGGTATGGTTTGGTTAGGTACGGTTTGGTTATATAAGCTTTTTACCCGAAAGTTAGGCAAATGCCATATCTATTAGTGAGGATTTACAGGTACAGCTGCCGTACCTGTAAGCTGTGCCTATATTTAAGTCACTCTTGTAGCCGACCATTCAATATAACACACACAGTCATAGTTTTCTTGTTTTTATCATTAATACAAAGGATTAAGATCAGTTAAAGTAATTGTAATTGTTAAGGTGTGAGTACTAACCTAACATAACCTAACCGTGTCACCAAGAAGCTGCTGTTGTGCTGCATCACACAGTATTAACCTCACACCCTCTCGGCACCAGGCGGAACACTGCTAAACACACCCGTAACACAAAAAATATGGCTGTAATACCAAAATTATTACAGTCAGACCCCCAAGAAAAAGCTGTAACACCCCCAATACAGCCGTCAGACCCCCCAAATAGCCATAGGACCCCCAAAATTGCTCAGACCCAAAAAAAATTGCCGTCCGCACAAAAAAATATATTATTGCAATGGAAAAACAAATGACTAACTTTCTTGTATACTATATTGATTTTTTAGGGAACCGTGAATTTTTGAAGTCCGTTTAATGTAGATAGTGAGAGTATAATTCAGTGTTCTCTCCTTTACACTGTAGGCTGGCACAGTACTGAGCCTTAAAACTGTTGGATCAATGGTAGACCTAACCTAACCTAACCTTACCTAACAGACTACTGCTGTCAAATTGAATTCAATGTTATAAGATATTCCATGTATAAGTTTTCTCCCATGCGATATATTATTCAATTTCTTTTGTGTATTATTGTTATTATTATTTTCAGTATTATTATTATGATTATTATGACCTAACTTAACCTCCCTTATTAACCACCCTGGCATATCTTATGGTGCCAGGGATGGGTGCCACCTGACCTAACTTAACTTAACCTAATGATATAAAAACAGCAAAGTTTGTGGCAATCTTACCTATCGTTCATCCTTATATCCCTTCCAGCTGTCTCCGTGCTTACAGGTAGGTGGTGAGGAGTACAATATCCCTTTCATTATATAGGTGGTACAAGCTGTTCCTGGTCTCACTGCCGATACCGTACACATAACGCTTCCCTTTCAACGAGAGTAGATACTTTTTATTCCCGGGAAACTTGTTGGACTCAAGAAACCCGTCCTCTCCGCCCTTCTCTGAGTGACTCTTGTGGAACAGTGGCAGGGAAATGTCAAAACCCTGCCGGAAATTCTCAATGGAAATGCTGGACTTGGCTAGTATTGCCTTGCCCAGGTCAAAGCCAGAGTACAGGTTGAATATGATGTGGTTTTGGCCGTTATTCCAAAGTGACAGTCGCTGCACCTTATACTGCATGTTACGTATGTATGTATTCCTTACTCAGTGTGTCACGGTCTAAAGTGTCCAGACTCAGTACGAACACACACGCTTGGCTCGGGTGGGACGTGTAGTAGCCAGTCACGGATGGCACCGAACACCTTGGCATAGCTGGCACTGGGCGGCACATTGTCACCCTCGCACCTCGTCACCACCACCACCACTACCACCAGCACCAGCACCAGCAGCACGTATCCACTCACACCTCACATGCCCCTTCACAGTGATGCAGGATGGGCGGAAGTGGCCAGGGGTGAGGACAGAGGCGGAGGCATGGGCGGGGGTGTGTGTATCTTTTTATTGTAGCAGACATTCCCTTGCATTGCTTGCCACGGTACAACACACGTGGGATATTGATTTTTTAGTTATCCCCACCATCCAGGGCGAAAATACACCTTGCCCAGCTACGACGCACACACGCACACAGACACGATTACAGTCACCCCGACACACAGCTGACGCCACACACAGACACACACACACTCATGTTTCGGCGAGGTGACGGCCAGCACACTGCACTTTACTACCTTGTGTGTTGCAGGTGCTAATCTATGCCACCACATTAACACACGACAGCTCACTGCTAACTAACACAACACTCTGGCCGGCGGGGAGGTGGTAACGACAGTTGTTAAGTAGTGTGGCTGGAGTGTAAGGTGAACCATCTTCCTTCCCCGCCCTATCTAACTAACACCGCACGCCCGCTAACTTTAAACTGTACACTCTATATAACACTATTTATTCACCTATGACCTGTATAGTGTTGTGTTAGCCTAGCACTGTTCCATATATATTCACACTCCACACCTGAAAATTGGCGGGAAATTCACCCCGTAATTTCACCTCTCCACCCCTACCTGTATAACACAACACTACAATAGTAATTTTTCAGCTACATAAAAGTGAAAAGTGCGCGGGAGAGAGAGGTAGTAGAGACCTTTCCTCTAGTATTTTATATTTATCCATAACAGATATTTTATTGTGTTTTAGTGCGTCAACACAAGGGATACCTGGCTATATTGTTACCATAACAAGTATTTTATTGTGTTTTGTGTGTATTTTTGGGCAAAATTATTTAGATGGCTGAGTGTGTTGTACTCAATATAGGCGAGGGGGTTACAGGTATGGAGGGTGGAGTAGTGAGGTGTGGTTCCTGTGGAATGGAGAGACAATGGATGGTAAGTGAATGTAAGTTGTGTGAAGTGTTAGCTAGAAATGTAGCTTTAGAGGAGGAGGTTAAGGAAGTGAAAGTTTTGTTGGCACAGACGAGGCAACAGATGCAAGAGGTAAGGCGAGAAGTTAGCGTCAGGTCACGAGCGTCAGGTCAGAGACAGGGGGGGGATAGTTGGAGGGTTGTGGATAGGGGAGGGAAAGGGAGGGTGAGCCCTCCTTGTGTGAGGTGGAATTTCCTCCCCTGTGTGAGGTGGAGTGTAGCAACAAGTTTGGGTTGTTAGCTACACAGGAGGAGGAAGAGGAAGAGGTCGTGATAGAAGTAGCAGGAGAAGGGGACAGGACACCCAAGGCGAAGATAGTGAGGAGGAAGTTAGATGGGAAGGAGAGGAAGGAAGGTGGGAAGGTGAGGAAGAACAGGGAAAGGTTAGAAGGGTCGCAGGAAGTGTTAGTTCTGGGAGACTCAAGGATTAAATTTAGATGAGACTTTCTGTGAGGCCGACAGGGAGAGGAGGATGAGTGTTGTCTTCCTGGGGCTGGAGTGCAGGACGTGACAGAGAGATACAGGAGGGTAGTGGAGGGGACGGGAAAGGAGGCGTTAGTGGTGGTTCACGTGGGAGTGAACGATGTAGGCAGGGTAAGGTCAGAGGAGCTAGTGGATAGGTATAGGGAGCTTCTGAGGGAGATAAAGGAGAGTGGTAGGAGGTGTATAGTGTCAGGGGTGCTCCCCAGACCGGGGGTTAGAGGCTGGTGGCTCTCACATGCCCTTGGCCTCAACGAGAGGTTGATGAGGATGTGTGGAGAGGATGGGGTAGGTTTTATGGGAGACAGGAGCTGTATGCCAGGGATGGTGTACACTTCAGTAGGAAGGGGGTGCAGGAGCTTAGTGAGTGTCTTGAGAGGGCAGTTAGGCAGTCCAGTCAGGGAAACTAAATATTAACAGAGGTAAGGGTAATAGTGACAAAGGACGGGGTAAAGAGAGGGAGGCTGCTCATGAACTTAGTGTCTTTTATACAAACAGTAGAAGTGTAATAAATAAAGATAGACACACTTAGAGGTATTGCATGTGTAGAAGAGTTAGATATTATAGGTATTACAGAAACTTGGTTAAATATTGCAGGCAAACATTTCTTACCTGAAGTAGGAATAGATGGGTACACTTTTTTTCACAGAGATAGAGTAGGGAGGAGAGGGGGAGGTGTGGCCACTGTACGTTAGAAACACATTAAATAGCTATGTCAATACCACAATAAAAACAGATAGGAATACGGAATCATTATGGATTGACATTATTATAGGAGGGAAAAAGTTTGTTGTAGGATTATATATAGACCTCCGGATTTAGACGAAGCAGCTAGTGCACCCCTGATGCAGGAGCTTGCAAGAGCATCTAGGTATAATAATGTGTGCATTATGGGGGACTTTAATTATAGGAGAATAGACTGGGATAGTTATGACAGGAGACGGGTGCTCGGAGGAATTCTTAAATGTCGTCCAGGATGGTTTTTTTCACACAACTTGTAAGGGAACCCAACGCGACAGGGAAATATTTTAGATCTGGTCTTCACGAATAATGAAAACTTTGGTCATTCAGGTTGAGATAGGAGCTAGATTTGATGTTAGTGACCACCACGAAATTAGATTCAAGATTAATGCAAAGAGGAGATAGAACAAAACACTGCTTTAGTACCAGATTTTAGAAAAGCCAATTACCAGGGCCTCAGACACCACCTCCAGAGTATAGATTGGGAGGGAATAGGAGTAGGCAGAGAGGAGGATCAAAACATTGAGGTAGAATTACATTATAATAGCATAGTTAGGGAAATTCATACAGGGCAGGAACAGTATATACCTAAGAGGAGGATTAGGTCAAATAGAAATGATCCAAAATGGATGAATAGCAGCATTAGAAGGGAAATTGGATTAAAAAGGGGACTCTATAGGATAATTAAAAGGGGAGAAGTACAGGTAGTAGGGCAGTATAATGACCTAGCTAGGAAAGTTAAAAGGATATTAGGACTGCCAAAGAGGAATTATGAGGTTAGGATAGCTAGAGATGCCCAGAAGGATCCAAAGGGATTCTATCAGCTGTACAAGGCTAAAACAAAGGAAAGAATAGGACCTCTTAAAGGAATGGATGGCAGGTTGATAGA
>JAPQNM010000031.1:3252276-3254776 GCA_029783475.1 Metacarcinus magister
TAAAGTTTTTCACCATATAGTTTTCAGAATAGAAACAGTATTGAGGACTTACTATTGTCAACCATTATTTACCTCACAGAAAAAACTAAGTTGCAATCATCTATTGCTCCGTCGTGCTGCAGTCTCATGTTTGAGGCAATTGTCAACAGCGAGAAGCCTGGGAAGTGTGTGAACATGCACTCAACCTTGCCTCAAAGTAGTGAAGAACAGGATCAAGATATTGCAGTATGTACTTGGATTAGTCAAATGTCAACTCTGTAAGCTTTAGGCTGTCAACCAACAACGCTGATATCTCTTGTTAGATACTAGAACAGTTGTAGATATTTTATTGTGAAAATATGGAAAATCTCCATTGCTTAGAATTTGACAGCTAAGGATTTAATTTATGCTACTAAGTATTAAATTTTGATTACATTATTCTGCTGAAATTCATTTGTAATGGATGTACTGGTTGATGTTGAATCAAAGATCAGTTTTGTTGATATATTTAAAGAATGTTATTCCCTCTTTTTTTTCACAGGTTTAGCGATGACAGAAACAGGTCTCCCTGGCCTCCTATTTGGACTACTGGACACCGAGACTGACTGTGTGTTGGTGCGTCATGTCCACCACACAACCTTGACTTCCATGCTGCAGGCCCTCGCCACCTCCCATCTCACTCTGTGGCTCACATTGTGCCAGGAAGTTCTCACCAACACATCAGGTTGGTAAAGTTACGGGATAATTGTTTCATCGTGAAATGCTATCATTATACTTTAATTTTCACTCCATGTTTTATAGGTTTGACATGCAGACTGTTTTTTGTATAATAAGTCTCTTTGCATCACGTGTGGTGATATCCAAGAACAAAAAAGAGGATAGACAAGAAAGACTCCCTCCACTTTCGTCTTGCTATGTGATAATATGTAAAAGTTCACATGGAGAGTGGTTCCCATTCTTTGTCCCCTTAGTCATCCATTACTGTACCAAGTAAATTATATGCATTATGATTTAAGAATTTATCATGTCAGTGGATGGTCATGACGATGATTTCCTTGTGTTACTTTCCATACACTACTCTTGCACACGTGTCTCTCTCTCAACCTCCTCTCTCTCAGGTATTCCAAATATTATTTCTTCCCTCATGTATTTGGTCTTCGTCTCACCTTCAAATTATCCACTTCTACCTTTGTATATCCTACTTGTCACCTAACTTTTCCACCATTTTCTCACTGTAACCAAATCATATGCAGTGTGCTGCTGCATTTGACTACTACTATTCCACAATACCTCCTTCGCCTTTGACCCATCTGGTGCCTAATATATTTCCTTTTTATTTTAATTTTTTAATTATTATTTTTCGTACGCTGATTAACCATCTTAGGGAAGAAAAAAAGTTTATTACTTACTGTATCTCTCACTGGTATTTTTGGGTGAAAACTGTCCTGTGATCCAATGGGTGAAAGTTCAAATTTGATTGTCATTCCACTCACTTTACTGCCTATTTGTGGTTTCTCTGGCCATTGAAATTGATCCAGGAACTTGTTTGGATGGATACTTCCTCTATTAATAGTAAGTGGTAATTGTATGTAAATGTATTTTGTATTATTTATATACAAGTAGGTACCAAGTTTCACATCATCTTGATTCACAATCCATATTTTGTGGCAACCCAAAATATTCAATGAATAAGTTACATGCAAAGAGAGTTTGTTCTACCTTACACTCAATGAACTTTCTGTCACTCATCCAATTTTTTTAATATGGCCACACAAACTACTTTCATAATTCAGCATTAGAGGGTGTATTTGCTAATTAAGCCGGGATTGGTTCTGAATAGCCACTTGAGTGGCTGGTTTCTGAACTAAAAAATATTTCCAAGCAAATATTTTAGAAAGTTCATTGTAATGAAATTTCTATTTAGAGTTGGATGGATGAAATTGGTCTTATAGATAAAATTTTACACTCTATAATTACAGACCTGCTACTGGGCATGAAATAGAAGGTTGTCCATATATCATGAACTTGGCACCTGAACAGGTTAACAGACTTACCAAAACTTCCATATACTTTCCATTATCTTCTCTATCACACCACACCTATTCACATCACTAGTACTTTCAAACAATTCATCCCATTGCCTGGATCCATAATCTTAGACCTTCATTCCACGTCTCATTTCACATCAGTCATGTTGCAGTACTATTATAACATCATGCATTAGATTCTATCTCCTACTTTCTAGCTTACCCTTTAATCACATGCCCCAAAGTCATACCACTTTCCACTCATGTAATGCTTTCTCGTATTTTCTCCCCTCCATATCTTCCATGGTTGCACAGGATTGAACCAAAGGTATTTAAATTCATCTTTCTTCCATTATTTTTCACAACTCAGTTTGATTCTACACCTTTTCCTCTCGTCATTCTGCCTCGCTCTATATGTTGTTCTAATTCAATTAAACCACTGCTTTTCCTGCTTGAAGACCATCACCTTACTTTTCTTTTTATTTACTTTCAAC
>JAPQNM010000031.1:3259776-3267276 GCA_029783475.1 Metacarcinus magister
CACACACACACACACACACACACCTGCATGCACACTTACCCAGAGAGAGAGAGAGAGAGCTATAAAAATAATTTGTTTCGCTTGTAAATATTTTTTTTCTCTTACTTAAACTTTATTTTTTTATAATTTTATGATTATATTTCCTTCTTCCCACGCTCTCTCTCTCTCTCTCTCTCTCTCTCTCTCTCTCTCTCTCTCTCTCTCTCTCTCTCTCTCTCTCTCATATTTTTTTTCTATATTTAAGCCAAACCGAAAGAGAGAGAGAGAGAGAGAGAGAGAGAGAGAGAGGAGAGAGAGAGAGAGAGAGAGAGAGAGAGAGAGACTGTCATGTGCGTGTGTGTGTATGTGTGTTATTAATTAATGCGTACACACACACACACACACACACGTCTCTCCTTCTGATTGGTCGAAGTTTGAGTGCCATTGCGATGTTGCCAAATTTATTATTATTATTATCATTATTATATATTGAGAGAGAGAGAGAGAGTATATCCTTATGATGTCATTAACCAAAGAGAGAGAATGACACACTAATAATAATAATAATAATACTCATCTATTTATTTCCTAACTATAATCACTAAAGTCACTGATTATATTGTGATTAAAAATAATTACGATTTTAAAAAATTTATTTATTAATCATCAAAGTTTATCTGAGTTGGAAATATAAAATGAATTAGTAATAAATAGTTTGATAATATTTATTTAGATTATCGTGTATCAAAATCTCTCTCTATATTATTTTGATGTTATATTCATCATTTATATTGAACTCTTTTCAAAATAAATGAATAATAACTTGAAATAAAAAGATAATAATGAAGAAATATTTAACGTACGATATACATTCACTATCTAGGTCGTTATTTAAGGGCTATATTTAGCGCTGGGGTACAATTCTTGCATTCATTCCCTCTTAAAATAGTGAAAATATAGTGAATAACAATGGTAGGATGGTGTAATTGGGTGTTAAAATGAGATAATAGGTGTGCTTTTTTTTATCGATGTGGCACCAACTGTTGACAGGCTAGAAAATTTGCGGGATAATACGTTTCATTAGGTCACTGTTACGAGAGAGAGAGAGAGAGAGAGAGAGAGAGAGAGAGAGACATGAATGAATGAATGGAGTGAGTAAGAGCAAGAGAGGAAGGAAATTATTATCTGTTGACTCATCCCTCTTATTCTCTCTTGGAATTATACTTACGTCATTTATTACTATTACTATTACTATTACTATTTTCAGCTCTCAATTTTTCCCCCAATCAGAAAGCAGCCTTGAAAGTGATACTGCATTCTTATTGGCTAGATAACGTTTGCTCTCTCTCTCTCTCTCTCTCTCTCTCTCTCTCTCTCTCTCTCCTCTCTCTCTCTCTCTCTCTCTCTCTCTCTCTCTCTGACCTCACCACATCCTCCTTTCCTTTCCTTCATTCTTCCTCCTCCTCTTTCTTCTTCTTCTTCCTCTTCTTCCTCTTCTTCTTCTTCTTCTTCTTTTTCTTCTTCTTCCTTTTGTTCTATTTTACCGTAACGAATTTCAATGTTTTTTTTTCTTTCTTTCTTCCCTACCACACACCCTACCCTACCCACCCTTCCCTCCCCCTACATATCCCTACCACACCACTATCCCACACCCTACCATCCCCCTACCATTACACACACACCACACACACACACACACACACACACACACCACACACACACACACACACACACATACCCTACACATGAGAAAGGGTTCGTGCACAGAGAAAGCAGGTTACTGGCGCGCTGGTTTCAGCCGCCAACCCGTGCTGTTAGCCTGCACGATAAGGTGTTCACAAAACTTAACAGGAATGGAAGAACAGTACATGAAATAAACTGCAAGATAGAAGTTTTAAATATTCGTTTCACTCATCTCTATATAATCTCTATAACTGCACTAGCTGGGAATGTTAGGGAAATATTTCAATGTTTCTTATTGAAGTATCCTTTAGTATACAAGGACCAAACAAAACATAAACCATGTTTGAAATCATTCAGTAGTGTCCATCAGCGCGGGTTAAGTAGGCGCCGGTTTCCCGCGCGAAAAAAACCTGTTTTCTCTGCACGCACCCAAAGACACCTGTCATCCGCCTTAACAAGCGTCCAGCGCGTGTCATGCTGAAATACATTGTTTATTATTATTATTCATACAGGAGAAAGGCACCAGTCTGCCCGCCACCCGCCTCAACAAGCGTCCATCGCGTGGAATGCTGAAGCACATCCTCACACAAATATACAACCATGCCGTTGTCGACCCAGACAAACTCAACCAATATGAACCCTTCTCCCCTGAGGTAAATATTAACTTATTTATTGTATTTTGTGTTGTGATTGTATCTATAGTGTGTTTTTTTTTGTTTTTTTACTGTTCCTGAGTTAGTTAATTATTATAGGCTTAAGGCGGCGTTTTTTTCTGGTTCAGTCAACTTTTTCAGTCTGCATCGGTCTGACGGACTAGTTTAGTGAGTCCGTGGGATCACGCGCTGGATTGAATTATGTATCATACATTTCCTTCCCTTCCTTAAAGATTATATATATTATTAGTGTTATCATAGGCTTAAGGCGGCGTTACACTATCACTTTTTTCATCAATATTGAGAGTTTCAACGTTTTTTTCCTGTTTCCGTCGAGTTTTTCCGTCTGCGTCATGTCAGTTAGGCGGACATGAGATCGTCTTCACAGGGTAAGTTCCGGTTATTTTTTTACTCCAAGCAGAAGACGCTAATATTATTTCCATATTACCCGCATGTAGTGTTCAATTGTTTCCTCCACATTCCTGTACCAGTATAAGGGGTCAGTGAGGATGAGGTGACAGGCGTGGTAGGTATAAGTGAGCCGAGAGTCGTGTGTGCTTGTGTCGGAGGCGGAGGCAGGCTAGAGCGTTCCAATGTTTTTTTTCTCGTTCCGTCAACTTTTTCGCCTGCATCAAGTCCGTGGGATCACGCGCTGGATTGATTTATGTATTAGACATTTCCTTCCCTTCCGTAAAGATTATATATATTATTAGTGTCATTACAGGCTTAAGACGGCGTTACACTACAACTTTTTCCATCAATATTGAGAGTTTGAATGTTTTTTTTCTGTTTCCGTCGACTTTTTCTGTCTGCGTCAAGTCAGTCAGGCGGATATGCGATCGTCTTCACAGGGTAAGTTCCCGCTATTTTTTTTACTCCAATCAGAAGAAGCTAATATTATCTCCATATTACCCGCATGAAGTGTTCGATTGTTTCCTCCACATTCCTGCACCAGTATAAGGGGCCAGTGAGGATGAGGTGACAGGCGTGGTAGGTATAAGTGAGATTAAGTGAATATAAGTGAGCCGAGTGTCGTGTGTGGGAGGCGAAGGCTGTATCGGGCTAGAGCTGCAAACTGCCTTATCCATGATTGTGTAGAGGAAGACACGATATTTGGTTTGTATTTAGATAACATTAACGTCTTCTCCCGAGGTTAATTCTTGATATGTCAGATAGATCAAGGTTGCAGAATATCATACATATATATCAAAATAGTCCGTGCCTCAACATTAGTAGGCTAACCTTCCCTAAAGGTGGCACGGAGAGCATTGTTGAGTGTGTTGTCTAGGTAGTGACGAGTGCTGTCTCAGGTAGAGTGACTAGTGTGTGTTGTCTCAGGTAGAGTGACTAGTGTGTGTTGTCCTAGATCGTGACGAGTGAGAGGAATCTTTTTTCTGAGCGACGGTATTCCAAGGCGTCGGAGCCATCCATGTTTGTTTTTACTGAGGACGAAAATAGTTTGTCAGTGGTTCCCAAACTTGTTCATCTTGTTAGCCAATTTAACCTGGTACATTAGGCGTGCTAACATAACCTCTTAGAGCAGTGGTACCCAAATTTGTTCTTGTTACCCAGTTAGTTATATATGTAAGTGTTTGTTTACAGTGGATGGAAACAGTAGACGATCAGCTGTTAGTGTGACGGGACGCTCCAGATATTGTCATTTTCACAAAGTTGACGGAAAAAGTGCTTGTGTGACGCCGCCATTTATATATTGTTAGGTTGGGTAGGTTAGGTGATATTTACATTATATTTGTGAATGTTTCTCCCCGTAAGTAAATATATGGTGATTTTATTATTTGTTATGGTGTTTATATTAATATTTAGTGTTTTATTACTGTTTTCTTTAGTTATTGTTAGGTTAGGTAGCCTTTAGTATTGTTTACATTATATATTTAGAAGTTTTACCAATACGAATACTTCTCTCTGTAGGTAAATGGAGTTTTATTATTATTTATTTTGTGTTATTTATAGGTTAGGTTGAGTAAGGTGTTATTTACATGTTTTACCAATACGAAATTTTCTCTCCGTAGGTAAATATTGTTTTATTATGAATTATTTAGTGTTATTTCTATTATATCTATAGGTTAGGTTAGGTGATATTTACATTATATTATTAAAAATTTCACCAATACGAATCTTTCTCTCCAGAGGTAAATATATCAACATTTTTAGTGTTATTATATAATTATTTATGTGTTCCTTATATATTGTTAGGTTAGGTTAGGTAGGTATTATTTACATTATATATTTAGAAGTTTCTCTCCGGAGGTAAATATATAATGGGTTATTAACTTTTCTTTCTTATTATTGTCAATGTATCTATTATTATTATTGTTATTATAATTATGATTTTTTTACTGTGTTCCTAAGTTAGTTATTGTTATATATAATGAAGGTTTACCAGTATGAACCTATCTCCCCAGAGGTAAATATATGGGGTTATAAACTATTCTCTAGGGTTTTTTTATATTATATTTATAGTGTGTTGTAAGTATATTATTCTTTAGTTGTTAATATAATAAACAAAACTAATGAAACAGTACCATTACACACACACACACACACACACACACACACACACACACACACTAAATACACACACCTTCCCTCTTCCTAGAAAACAATAATAATAAAAAAAACATTTATAACCACCTACACACTTCTTTTTACCCAGATAAAAATAATTATGAACTGCTTAGAGATACGGCAGTCGTACCGCGTTGTCATCCGCTATTGGTACGGCCTGTGCCTTATTATTTACCTAATAAAGCCCCTTTCAAGTTACGTTAGGTATGGTTTTGTTCGGTTATATATGCTTTTAACCCAAAAGTTAGGCATGTGCCGTATCTATGACCGAGCACTTACAGGTACAGCTGCCGTACCTGTAAACTGCCAAAATAACACGCACACACACACTTTTACTTACACACTCATTTACACCTGTCCTAATGAAACACCCTCCCCCCCTTTTCCCCCCCAAACAGGTGTACGGTGAGACTTCGTTTGAGTTGATCTGCCAAATGATTGACCAAATCCACATTACTGAAGACGACACCTTTGTGGATTTAGGGTCAGGTGTGGGCCAGGTGGTGCTGCAGGTGGCGGCACTAACACCATGCAAAGTGTGTGTAGGCATTGAAAAGGCAGAAACACCATGCAAGTAAGTGTTGGGATGGTGTTTGGGGGTGGGTTTTTTTATATTTATTTATTATATATATATTTTTTTATTATTATTATTATTATTTTTAGTGATGAAGTGTTTGTATTTTTTTAGTGTGATAAGATATTGTGGTTTGATAGTGGGATTAAGTGTTGTGTGTGTGTGTGTGTGTGTGTGTGTTTGGATGATGTGATAAGATATTGTAATTTTTGATATGAGATAAACCATTATTATCATTATTATTACTATCATCATTCTTCCAGCTATACATTGGAGGAGAACCATTACTATTACTATCATATCATCATTATTATCATTATTATCATTATTCCAGGTATAAATTGGAGCTAAACCATTACTATCATCATCATTATTATCACTACTATTACTATTATCATTATTATTACTCAAAAACACACCTTAACACACTCAAACACCCTTAATTCACTTCCTAAACACCTCAACACACTCAAACACCTTTAGAAATTACTACTATTATTACTATTACTACTACTACTACTACTACTACTACTACTACTACTACTACTACTACTATTACTACTCTTCCCTCCCAGGTATTCGTTGGAGATGGACCGCCTGTACACCAAATGGATGCGCTGGTATGGCAAGAAGCACAGTGAGTACAGGCTCCGTAAAGGTGATTTCCTGCAGACGGAACACAGGGAAGGCATCACTACGTCATCTATTGTATTTGTCAACAACTTTGCCTTCGGTCCGCACGTCGATCATATGTTGAAGGAAGTGTTTGCGGATTTACGGGACGGCGCCAGGATTGTGTCGTCCAAGAGTTTCTGTCCGTTGAATTTTCGGATTACGGACAGAAATTTGAGTGGTAAGATATGAATTTTTGACTTTTGGGGGTGGGGGTAAGATTTATATATTATTATTTTGAACCTAATTGTTTTTTTTGTTTTTTTATATTTGTTTTTCTTGCATTAGTTTTTTGTTTGTATAGGGTTAGTATATGTGTGTTTTTTATTATTATATTTATTGTTTAAGGTCATTTTGATGTCAATATATATCAAACTTACAAAGAAATACGTAATAATAGTAGTAATAGTAATAGTAGTAGTAGTAGTATGAAAAAAATAAATAATATAACTAACTAAATATTCTCTTCTCTCCCTCCTCCTCCTCCTCCTCCTCCCAGACATAGGCACAATCATGCACGTGTCTGAGCTCACGCCTATGATCGGTTCTGTCTCTTGGACGGGGAAGCCTGTCTCTTATTTTCTGCATATTATTGACAGAACCAAGGTGAGTATAAGTAAGGTTTTGGGGGGGGGTGCCTGAGGGCGTGGGTGGGTGTGTGGGGGGTGGAAGTGAGAGGGTGTTCTTAGGGGGTGAGGTTGGGGAGGGTTTTGTATGTGGGGGGTTATGTGTGTGTTTGTGTGTGGGTTTTTTTGGGGGTCTGTGTGTGTTTTGGGGGGTGGGGTGTTTTGTGTATGTGTGTGTGTATTAATTGTATGTTTTTATTGTTTGTATGTGTATGTGTGTGTGTGTGTGTGTGTGTGTGTGTGTGTGTGTGTGTGTGTGTGAAGTATATGTTGTATTCAATTTTTTTTTTTTCTTGTCTATGTGTGTGTGTGTGGGTGTGTGATTCTGTGTGTGTACGTGAACTATTCTTTTTTGTGTATTTAAATTGTATGTGTGTGTGTGTGTTTTGTGTGTATTATTTGTGTGTGTGTTTAGTCTGTGTATCTATCTGTCTGTGTGTGTGTGTGTATCTATCTGTGTATGTGTGTGTGTGTGTGTGTGCGTTAGTTTCTTTCGGCCTGGTGGGCTAAAAAAACTCACTGATTAACAATAGTGATGGTGATGGTGATGGTGATGATGGTGATGGTTGCTTGATTAACTGTCCACTCACCATACTGTTTCAATCACTATACAACACTTACTCCGAGACCAATCACCATCCGCAAGGCCAGGTAAAGTAATATAGTCATTTCAATTAATTTCCTTGTTGATAGTGATTGTAGAGCGGCCAAACATCACCCACATGCT
>JAPQNM010000031.1:3272276-3274776 GCA_029783475.1 Metacarcinus magister
AACTGTCCCGCCTCACTTCCTCAACTGTGGCAGGTGTACTAAGGCATGAGGAGCTGCCCATCCCGCCCTCAAACACACCCTATGCCTTGGAGGTGCTGCTCGATGTGTTCCGGCAGCAGTTTTTGGGAATGTTGGACTCGTTTAAGAAGACTGAGTATCGCGATTATGTGTTGAAGCAGATTGATGAGGAAAAAGTAAGTGTTTGCGGCTGTTTTTAGGGTGTAAGGGTGATGGTTAAGGGTGAAATTATGTTGGAATGTTGTGGTTGTGTTGAAGCAGATTGAGGTGGAGAAAGTAGGTGTTTGGGGGTGGTTTAAAAGGTGTTTTTGTTTAATTAGGGTGTGTTATAAAGGGTGTGTGTTGATTAAGGTGTGTTTTCAGGGTGTAAGGGTGATAGTTAAGGGTGAAATAATGTGATTTGTATGTGTTAATATGTGTTTGTGTATGGGATAATACTAATTGTTTTTTTTATTTATTTTTTTCTCTATCCTCCTCCTCCTTCTCTTCCTCCTTCCTCTAACCTTCCCTATCTTACCTACCTTCCTCTCACCCCCTCCTCACCCCCCATAGGAGAAGAACAAGTCTTTAAAGTCACGTGCCGCCCAGCTGGAACGTCAAATTAAGGTTCTAATTGACGACTCGGTGGCATTACTAAGATCAAGGATATCTGAGCTGGGCATGACAGCAGCCAATCCTGAGGACCTTCTAAACAGGGCTAAGGTAAGATAATAACAAAAAATTTTAATAATAACTCGCCTATTATCACTTCAATATACTAACTAAACCATACTCTGTCCGTACTCACCCTGCTCCTGTTTGTTCTACCTTTGTGCTGTACAGGAGATAGTCTGGCGTCACAAGGAGCTTCAGGCCAATGTGTCATCCCTGCAGCAGCAAGTGAACACAGCCGAGGAGGAACAAGACAGGCTGGTCAGGCTGAGGCAACACGAGATTATTCACAAGTACAGGCGCAACGGTCTTACCAATGGGGTGAGTACTGGTTGTTGTGGGGGGGGAGGGGGAGTGCGTGTGTGTGTGTGTGTGTTGGGGGGGAAGGTGTTTGTGTATAGGGGTAAGGTGTGTGTATGGGGGTAGAGTGTGTATGTATGGGAAGGTGTGATTTTAGAAAGGTGTTTGTACATGGGTTTAGCTAGCGTACATGGCGTCTCGGGACAACCACTACAATTGTGTGTGTATATATATATGTATGTGTGTGTGTGTGTACGTATATTCTAACACTAACCTTAACCCTTCCCTTCCCTTGACAGCAAAGTTTGGATGTCTCCCAGCTTACACAGGAGTTCATTCTTCGTGAAATCTCCCAGACACTCTCCCAGCGCAAGAAGCTCCACTCCCAGGTCTCCAGGCTTGAGTGTGAGGTGAACTCTTTAGAGAACACCGCCCCGGAGGCCAACGCGGGGCCAGGCGGGGCAAGACCAGCTGCACCCAATGGCCAGCGCGCAGATAAGAGTCCAGGCCGGCATAAAACTCGCCATCGAAGCCGTAATCAAGAATGGCCAACAATTCCTGATGTTGGAAAAATAGAAGAGAAAAACCCGGAGATATTAGCACAGAAGATCTTGGAAACAGGGCGGCAGATAGAGGCGGGGCGCATCCCTGCCCTCCCCCCCGGGGCGGACGCAAGGCTGCACGACCAACGCCACGCCCACCCCGCCCCAGAAGGATTGGTCAGGATACACCCCGGGGATAGACACCCGGAGCCACGCCCGCCCCTTGGCCCCGCCCCGGAACGTGTGGTATTGGTCACCCAGCGGCACCCTGCCCCGCCAATCCCCCTCCCCCTGCCTCTACCCCTGCCTAAGGTGGAAATGCCCCTGCAAATGGGTAGTCCGTTGTCAACAGCCCCTACCCTGCGTCCGCCCCTGGATAAGGCCCTGGCCCCCGCCTTGCCCCGCCCCTTCTCCATGGTACGCGCCCATGAGCCTCCCCGCGTGGCAGACTTTGAAGACAGACTCAAACTGATCATAACTAATGTGTTGAATGAAGACAAGCCCCTAACACAGGCTCTGCTGCCCCGCCCCGCCCCAGCCCCCGCCCCGCCACCACCCACACACTCACCCTACGCCTCCCCCGGCTCTGCCCCGCCCCCGGCCAAACGTGAGCGCAAGGGAGAGGTGCGTGAGGTGCGTGAGGCTAGGGAGGCCCGGCCAGACTACACCCAAGTGTCCCCGGCCAAGCTGGCCCTGCGGAGGCACCTCTCACAGGAGAAACTGCTGGCCATGGAGGCTATAGGGCCGGGGCAGCACGGGGTGCCCCGGGCAAACACACTCACCCGGAACGTGGGGGATCTGATCTCGGGGGAGGTGGAGCGCTCTTTGGAGCTGAGCGCAGGGCCCCCGGCACCCCCCGGCCCCCCCGCCTCCACGGCACTAGACATGAGCATGGGGGGGAAGGCCTCGCCCCGCCCCGGCCCCCGCATCACCCGCATCGTTGAGGAGTGTTACGGCAAGTCACCACACACACCACCCGAGGCGGGTGA
>JAPQNM010000031.1:3279776-3307276 GCA_029783475.1 Metacarcinus magister
CCACTCGCACGGGCACGGGCACTCCCACGGGCACGGGCATGGCCACCACAGCCCGGCCTCTGCCCAGCACCACGCAAAGTTCCGTCCTAAGGGAAAAAATTGGCAGTGGAGGAATCGGTCATCACATCACCACCACCACCACCACCACCACAGACGCTCCCCCCCGCCCCCCCACCCACACCCACACCCCCAGAACTACACCATGCCGGGGGTGCTGCCCCCTGCTAACCACCACCACCACAGTCACCACCACCACCGCCACCCGTCACCCTACTCTGGGGCCCCAATGAGACATCACCACCAGCACCTCCTGCCCCCGCCGCCGCCCATGCCGCCCCGCACCCCCGCCCAGCCGCCCAACACACCCTACTACCACCCCTGAGGTAAGATATAACTAGGGGGGGAGGGGGGGGACACACACACACACACACACACACCCACACCCACCCACATAGGCCTATCTAACCCCCACACCTTTTTACAGCACGGCAGAGTGAGGGGAGGGAACCACAACCACCACCACCACCACCACCGTACCACCACAATCACCACCACCGCTCCGCCTCCGCCTCGCCCGCCCTGCTTGCCCCGCCCGCCTCGCCCGCCTCGCCCCGCCCCCGGAAAAGGACCCGGAGCACGCCCACGCCCACGCCCATGCCCAGACAACACCACAGACGAAGATAAACACACAAATAAACAAAGGAAGGAAGAAAAATAAAGTTTTTATTATTATTATTATTATTATTTCTTGTTATTATAGACACACACACATACACACACACACACACACACACACACACACACACACACACACACACACACACACACACACACACACACATACACACACACACACACACACACACACACACACACACACACACACACACACACACACACACACACACTAAAATGACCTCTCAAGCGCCAGTCTATAAGGAACAAAATGTGAAATGAAAGAAAATTGAAGAAATAAGAAAAAATTTAATGTTTAGGAATCAGACTTAATATTGATAAAGAGGAATAGATAGATAATTTATTTGAATATATTATCTATCTATATCTATGTATGTATGTATGTATGTACGTATTTATCTATTAATACTTTTATACACATGAAGGAAGAGGAAGAAGAAGAACTCATTTATATTGAAACCTTTATAATTATATCTGATTCCTTAACGAAATTATGTCATATCATTTATTATTATTTATTTATTTATGAATTTACTCTTGTCTGGGTGTTATTAATACGATTTATTACTATTATTATTGTATGTATGTAATTATTAATGTGATTTTTCGATGTATTATTATTATTATTATTATTATTATTATTATTATTATTATTATTATTGTTGTTGTTGTTATTTTGAAAGCTCTTAGACTGCCAGTGTGTTCAAGGTAATATGATCTCTTTAGACAGTGTGTGTTAGGCCTATAATGCAATGACGTGCCAACTTCAGGGAGAATTCATTATTATTATTTATTTATTTATTTGTTTAGCGATGAAAAAATATTATTATGTCGGGTTTTTGTGGATTTAAATTATATTATTATTATTATTATTTTATTTATTTATTTATTTATTAACGTCGTCTCAGGTTTTTTAGAATTTAACGAAGAATTGAAAAGAGAGAAAAAAATAAACGCGAGGAGAGGAAGAAGAAAAAATATTATTACCGGGATGGAAATTTTACGTCGTTTATACATACACACCCTCAGGTCAAGGTCAGGTGGAGGTCAAGGTCAAGGTCAAGGTCAGGTCATTGTTATTGCAGGTCTATGGGTCACTAAAGTATATATTTAAATATTTTTTTTCCTTCTGTTTTTGATTTTCGAGTTAAAATTTTGAACTATCTCTCTCTCTCTCTCTCTCTCTCTCTCTCTCTCTCTCTCTCTCTCTCTCTCTCTCTCTCTCTCTCTCTCTCTCTCTCTCTCTCTCTCTCTCTTCGTCTAAATTATTATTATTATTATTATTATTATTACGTGCTAAGCTATTTCTCAGGTCAGGTTAGGTTAGGTTAGGTCGGGTCATTACATATTGTTTCTCTCTCTCTCTCTCTCTCTCTCTCTCTCTCTCTCTCTCTCTCTCTCTCTCTCTCTCTCTCTCCTACATACATACATACAAAAAATAGATAGATAGAGAAACAGACAGACAGAAAAAATAATAATAATAAATATATATAAACACCAATATTTTTTTTTTATTTATTTATTTTTTTTTGAGTGTGAATAAAATAAATGAATGAATAATAATAATGAAACTATAAACACCAAGAGTATTAAAACAAAAAAAACAGAAACTAAACACTGCCATTATATTATTGACGTCTATTTTGTATAAGTGAACTAAACTTTAACGCATTATTTATATTTATTGAGGTGGGATTAATGTAGAAATTTGTCATTTATTTATTTATTTTTTATATATATACATTTCTTTGTCATCCCTTGTGTGGTGTGAGGTCAGGTCAGGTCAGGTCGTTGCTATGGTTACGTGTGTTTGTACGTGTGTGTGTATACGTGTGTGTGTCTTAGTTTTATATATATATTGATTTTTTTTCATTATTATTTGTTTACTACTACTACTGCTACTACTACTGCCATTACTACTACTATTACTACTACTACTACTACTACTACTACTACTACTACTACTACTACTACTACTACTACTACTGCCACTACTACTACTACTGCCATTTAAATTATTATTATTATTACGAAGTGTTTAATTCCTTGAACAGACATACATACATACGCGCACACACACACAATACATACACGCACACAGACCTTATCACTGCCCTTCTATGCTCAATAATATATTTTTTTTATTATTATTATTATTATTTATTTATTTATTTATTATTTATGTCGTGTTTTGATGATGAATAATAATTAATTCCGGGTCCTAATTTATGTTTATTTATGTGTGTGCGCGTGTGTGTGTGCGTATGTTTGTGTGTGTGTGCGTATGTTTTGTATAGGTGAAAAGGCTTCCATTCTGTCGTGTGATATATTTTGTTTGTTTCTTTCGTTCGTTGTTTTGATGTTTGTTCGTTTGTTTGTAAGCGAGAGAGAGAGAGAGAATGTATGTACGTATGTATGTATGTATGTATGTATGTGTGTGTGTAAATTATCAATGGGCATTTTTTACTATAGGCTATGTATGTATGTATGTATGTATGTGTGTGTGTGTGTGTGTGTGAAAATTCTGTATGGTTTAATTTTCTCTATATCAAAAAAAGAAAGAAAGAAAGTGTTTTATGAGATAGAGAAAGTGCCTCTCTCTCTCTCTCTCTTCCTGTGTGTGTGTATGTATATATGTATGTATGTGTGTGTGTGTGTGTGTGTGTTGCAAGGGCTAGGAACACTGTGTTTTTGGGGGGGGCGGGGGGGGCCTGATCTGAGGTGTTTTAAAATGGGTATTAAATTGCATTACTAAACCTATTATTATTATTATATATATATGTGTTGCAAGGTTAGAATTCTCTGTTTTGCACATGGCTCTAAACACTGCCTCGAGCACATAAGGAGATCGAATTTGTGTTGCAGAGGGAAATACAACACAGAGGAAGGTCTCTGATGTGCTATTTAAGATATTTAGTGTGTTGTGTTGCGTTGGGGTGTGTGTGTGTGTGTGTTGAGGTGTTTTTTCTGTCTCTGGGGTGTTGCAGGTGTCCATATTATGTGTTGCAATCGTGTCTGGTGTGTTGCAAAGTTGTCTGGGGTGTTGGAATCGGCCCCTAATGTGTTGCAAAGTTGTCTGGGGTATTCCTGGAGTGTTGCAAGTGTGTTTAGGGTGCTGGAATCGGCCCTGATGTGTTGCAAATTTCTCTGGGGGTGTCTGTAGGGTGTTGCAAGCGCCCTTAATGTGTTGCAAGCCCCCTTAATGTGTTGCAAGCCCCCTTAATGTGCTGCAAGAGGCCCATATGTGTTGCAATTTTGTCTGGGGTTGTCTATGGGGTTAGGATCTTATCACTGCCACTAAATGATAATGACGGAAAGTTAATGATAGTAATTATAGTCACAAGGAAATGTAATTATTGTACTGCCACTTGTGTGTACGTATGCGTGTGTGTGTGTTGTTGTTATGACTGTTTATTATTATTATTATTATTATTTTGTATTTGTATTATTATTATTATTATTATTACACTGCCGAAGAGTTGTGTGTACGTACATGTGTGTGTGTGTGTGTGTGTGTGTGTACGTATATGACGGAAAAAAAAATGAATATAATTATGTTTGTGTGAAATATGATCTATATATAAAAAAAAATATAATTATAAAAAAAAAAATGAAAAAAATATAATTGCAACTCGAAAATATACAAATGGATAATGGAAAAAAATAATTGCTGATGATGATGATGATTCAAAAATAAATAAATAAATAACTTTTTTGATACCTACTGGAAATTTGTGGCTGAATAATTTTGTACCTCTTTTTCACTGCCATTTCTAATTACCACGCCCACTAGCCACGCCCACGCCAGCCAGGCCACGCCCACCCCACACTAGGCCACGCCCACACCCACTAGCCACGCCCACAACGGGAAATAATAATACATCTTTGCCAAGTAGAATGAAATGATGTATTTAAATAATGATAAAATAATGTGTATAGATATATGTGTAAGTTAGCTGATGATGATGATGATTAGTGGGTGTGTGTGTACGTGTGTGTGTGTGCGTATAGGGCTGGTGTGTGCGTAGGAGCGATGGTGTGTGTTGGTGCGTGTGTGTGTGTGTGTATGTGTGTGTATATATTGTATTATAGCGAATCTTTTTTTTATTATTATTATTATTATTATCATTGTTTTATTATTGGTGTTTGGCTGGTCACAATCATTGATCTCACATGTGTGTTTGGTTTGCTCTCGCTCTAATTCGCTCTAATTGTCTCTCTCTCTAATTCTCTCACTCTTTCTTGGACTCGCTATCTCTCTCTAATTCTCTCTCTTTCGCTCTTACTTTCTCTATTATTATTATTATTATTATTTCTATTATTAATTACTACAATTACCCACTTAATTTTTTGCTCATTAGGAAAGCAAATTATTATTATTATTATTATGATTTTATTTTGAATTAGTAATGAAAAAATTTTAATGGAAAATAAATTGATTTTTTAAAATTTTTTCTGTTCGTTAAAAATGGATTCAAAAGTTGATTATTTTGTAAAGTTTTTCAATTTTATTATTATTATAGAATTTAATTAGGAATATTATTTGTTTTTTGTTCTCTCTCTCTCTCTCTCTCTCTCTCTCTCTCTCTCTCTCTCTCTCTCTCTCTCTCTCTCTCTCTCTCTCTCTCTCTCTTGTACTGTGTTAAGATGTAAAGTTTAAAATTAGAGAAAACTTTATCCTATGAGGGAAGGGAAGGGAAGGGAGGAGGAAGAGGGAGGGAAGGGAGGAGGAGGAAGGAAGGGGAGAGAAGGGAAGGGAAGGGAAATAAAATTATACAGATATATACTAAGCAAATTCTATTATGCAAAATCTATTGATGTGCTTTGAAAAAAATAAAAATAAATAGATAATTAATGAATAAATAAATAAATATAAAAAAGACATTATTATTATTATTTTTTATTTATTTATTTATTTATATTTTTTTTTCGGTGAAGATCGGAAAAAGATTATAATATGTCGTCTTTTTTGAATTATTTATTATTATTATTATTATTATTATTGTGATTTGAATAATAAATAAAATAACATTAATTTGTTTGTTGGTTCGTTCGTTGGTTTGTCCGTTAATTTTCTGGGGATGCGTTCATACATACTATTATTATTATTATTATTATTATTAATATGTTTTTATTTTAGCATATTCAAGTGGGTACATACATTTAAAATAAAAAATAATAAAAAAAATAACTACTACTGCCATTACTATTATTATTATTATTATTATTATTAGGGGTAATTAATATTCATTCATTCATTATTTATTGTTTAGTTGCGATGGTTAGCGAGAGAGTGTGTGTATATAATAATATTTGTTAATTGTGGTAGTAAGATTAAGAGTGTTGAGTGTTGCAAAGACCAAGAGTGTGTTATAACTATCCCATACACAGATACGCGCACACACATATACGTACACACGCTTAAATTCACCTACACACGCATACATTTCCACGTACGTACACTCTTATAACACACACACGCATACGCACGCACACGACACTTCAAAAGATATATATAATTTGACATTTAATGCGAAAAACTCAAAACCATTAAAATTTGCCTCAAAAAACATCAACTTTTGTCTAATTTTGTCAGCGAGTCGACGAGAAAGTTACGTCAAAAAATTTTAATTCATGGTTTTTTTATTTAGCTATACAGGGTGAGGGAAGGAAGAGGGAATTCATTTATTCATTTATTTATTTATTAAGTCAAGGTCAAGGTCAAGGTCAGGTCAAGGTCAAGGGTCAACACTCAACACTCTCCATCTTTGGGTTTGAGTCTGTAAGTACAAAAATTTTATCCCTTCACTTATGTACATGTAAAAATTATCTCTATCTCTAATTCTCTCTCTCTCTCTCTCTCTCTCTCTCTCTCTCTCTCTCTCTCTCTCTCTCTCTCTCTCTCTCTCTCTCTCTCTCTCTCTCTCTCTCTCCAAGGAATGCCAGGTGTGAATATTATTTCATTTTATTATTTTTTTTTATTATACACTTGGAGGGGGGGGCAGAGGGGGGCGTGTTTCCCTTCTAATCTAATCTAATGATGATGACGATGATGATGATGATGTCTGTAATATTGTATCCATTGTTCGGAATAAAATTCTCAATTGTTTTTATTCAATTTTGTTTTATTTTGTTTGTGTGTCACTTTGCAGAGTTGGTGTGCAGAGAGGAAGCAGGTTTACCAGCGCTGACCCGATGTAAGTTCAAGTATGTTTACAGTAAAGGTGGAATACATAAGAATCTGGAATTAGTTTGGTCATTATTATAATATTTCGATTTTCCATTTTGAGGCCCGTAATTTCCACCAGAATTGAGGTCGAGAAAGTTTTTCCCATTTTACTACGTGAATATTAGTCCTACAGGAATATTGTATAGGAGTAAAGTTGTGGAGCTTCATCACAGCTATCTAACACTGTCATCACTTTTCCAATAACTCTAATATTTATGAAGAAAATGAACATTTTGTTAAATAAATTGATGCATAATACATTACGCTCCTACATCTATAATTACATTCCAATTCCATTTCGCTATAGCTCAATAGAACGGGTGTTTCCTGCTCTTTCTTTTATAATATATACGTTTTTTACGTAAACTCCATACATTTCGAGTTATTTCAAAATATATGATTTATCAAAAAAATTCTAAGGGTGTACCCTACAAAATTTCATGAAAAATTTTCACACCTCCGAATCTCATGAAAATTTGTACAATGATGTTTTCGGTCATGCTGAACACGAATCTGGACTTATTTTCCTGATTACTATAATATCAAACTGTATTTCACCCTTGCTTACCTAATAACAATAATGAAATAACCATTATTTAACTTTACTGGCTGATGCTGGTCTCATATGACAAAAATACATAGAGATGACATAATTATGTGACTCTTGTCTCATGTCCGTGTCAAGAATTAAGAATTACACCAAATATACAAGTGTCAGGGTGTACGAGAGTCTTGAGAGCGGCCGTCGCTGCTACATCAATCTTGAGTGTGTTGTCACCGCTACATCAATCTGCGCTGGTGGACACTGTATACTGAGTGGGTAGCAGGTTGGATGTTAAGTTCCTGATAACTAAAGTATAGGAGAGACAACCAGTGTGGAATGAATGCAATAAACATCTTGCTAACATGGTAACAGGAATGGTGTGGAAAGTTACGTTTTCTGTCATTGATCGCGCGGGAAACCTAGTTCAAAGTTTGTCAAATTTTTTTATTCTCCTATCACCCTCTCCCCAATGTATATTTTCAGCCGCAAGACTGCCTTTTCAATAAACTGTGTATTATTATTATTATCATTACACACACACACACACACACACACGCTACTACCATACACCATCGCATTTCAGACAGAGGTGACTGCACAGTTGACACTCCGACGTGCTGGTGAAGGCTGCGTCCAGGGTAACACACCTTTCCACCCACGCCCACACCTCACTGCACGGTGCACGCCCATCTATCACCACTCTAAGAAAGACAACATCCACCTGTCTCTCATCTACCAACAAGTGACTATCCATTACCAGCACTAGAGCGGCAATGCAGTCACTATTATCAGGTTGGTGTCTCGGGGAATGAGTGTTGAGACGTATATAAATGTCTCTCATCCTTTGGGGTGGACGTTACTGAGTGGTATAACAGCACCGTAGCAGGATGGATGTTGAGTTCCTGATAGTAATAGTATAAGAGACATAACCAGTGTGGGATAAGTGGAATAAACACCTTGGTAATATACTAATAGGAATGGGTGTGGTGGATAGGCTGTGTGTGTGGAGCGGAAATCAGTCACGGGTTTGTTGTTGTTGTGTATTCTCGTATATAGGGAAGGATAGGTGTGGAAATAGCAGGTGATACATGTTTAAGGAAGTGCAGAGGTCTTGTTGAGGTTAAGAGGTGAGGAGGAGGTGGTGGAGGGCGGGAAGGCGGGAAGGCGGGAAGACTTGTGATTGGTAGATGACGTGTGGCTGCTGCAGTTGGAGGTAGAAGTGTAGAATTAGTGGGTGTGGAGCGCTGAGCAGGCAGGTAGTGGTGCCCTGGGTATTATTATTGTTATTATTATTATTATTATGTGTGTGTGTGTGTGTGTGTGTGATGTATGTGTGTGTATGAAATTTGATAGTAGTGAGTTGCACAGAACAATCAGGTTTCCGGCGCGCTGGTAGCCTGGGCTCATCATACTTATACTTATACTTATAATGCAATGATCATGTTTCAGACTGTCTTAAGCACAAGAAACAGCGGAAAATACTGAGTACGAGTCATAATTATTAGGAAGACAGTCATAGAATCAGAGCTGCTGTTTTTCCGTATTTGAATTTCCTCCGTTCTCTCTAACATTACGAGAGAGAGAAAACGGATATAAATAATACTCTCAGCATAATAGTACATTCCTATAGCTGTATATATCTACAATAGGGGAAAAACAATCCTACCAAATAATATCTTTCCTATAAAAGGTGTATTGTAATTTATTTTAGCATTTACAAGGGAAGTGAAGATGAAACTGATTTTTTGTCCGTTGAGGAAGTGTTCATCCGTAGAGTGTCGTGTTGCTTGATAATGTTCATATATATCTCCTGCTTCCTGTGTGCATCCTTACCCTTGTTTACAGAGGTGAATTAAAACATTACTAACACTGCTGCGACCACACACTCAAGAAGGTTTGTTTACATCTGTTGAAAGGTTTATATATCCATTTTACACTCAACATTTCCTCTGCTCGGCTGCTTCTCATTATTATTATTATTATTATTATTATTATTATTATTATTATTATATTATTATTATTATTATTATTATTATTATTATTATTATTATTATTAGGTAAGTGTACGTGTTATTTAATGTTTATTTATATTATTGGAAAGTTGGATTGAAATGAAACTCTTGATCAAAATATAATACTAATTAATGCAATAGTATAAATGTTTATTCTCTCTCTCTCTCTCTCTCTCTCTCTCTCTCTCTCTCTCTCTCTCTCTCTCTCTCTCTCTCTCTCTCTCTCTCTCTCTCTCTCTCTCTCTCTCGATCATTAGGAAATTAATTAATAAATAAAATACGTCTATAATTATCACTTTTATTTATTTATTTATGTATCAATGAATTATTTTTGTATTATATATATATTGCCTGATTTTTTTACAATTTTTTAGTCAATATTTTCCTTGTACCAATTCACATACACACACACACACACACACACACACACACACACACACACACACACACACACATAATAGTAATAGTAATAGTAGTAATAGTATTAATTGCATAGTTATTGTCATGTTAGGAAGTTGAATCAGCTTAGTAGAGGTAGAAATAGTGGTAATAGTTTCATAATATACTAAAGCTGTTTCAAGTAGTAGTAGTAGTAGTAGTAGTAGTGGTAGTAGTAGTAGTAGTAGTAGTAGTAGTAGTAGTGGTAGTGGTAGTAGTAGTAGTAGTAGTAGTAGTAGTAGTAGTAGTAGTAGTAGTAGTAGTAGTGGTAGTAGTAGTAGTGGTAGTAGTAGTAGTAGTAGTAGTAGTAGTAGTAGTAATATAACCGGTATTATTTCTGGAATATTTATGTAAACCTGAGTTACTGACACACACACACACACACACACACACACACACACACACACACACACACACGTACACACGCTAATATCTATCTATATATAAAAAAAAGGCACATAATATTGGTGTTTATATATAATAATAATAATAATAATAAGCCATTTTCAATACTTATATAATTATTAATGTATATATATATGAGTATGTATGTTTGTATGTTCGTTTCAACGGCTGTATTTCCTTATAGAATTCCTGTATTGAATATTTATTACGTTTATATATATATGTGTGTATGTATGTGTGTGTGGTGTGTGTGTGTGTGTGTGTGTACGTGTATGTATGTGTGTGTATATGTGTATGTTTCCTTAATTCTATTCCTGTTACTTCCTTTATATCCCCCTCCTCCTCCTCCTCCTCCTCTCCTCCTCCTCCTCCTCCTCCTGCTCCTCCTACATTGCATATAACAACAACAACAACAACAATAACAAAATCACATACATTCTCCAGCGCTACCTATCTCCTTCCTTCCCCTTTCTAAACAGTACAGCACCAACAGACACCAACAGACACCAACAGACACCCACAGACAGAATAAAATAGATATAATATTAATCCAATTTGGTCTTCCCGCCCCCACAGCCCCACCACAGACGGCCGCCCCACAGACGCCGGAGTAATAGTCGCCCCGTTAAAAAGACGAATAGACAAGTCAGTAGGAGGATGGTTAGCAGTATTGCCATCACGTCTAACAGTAAGTATTGTGCTAAGCTTAAATCCTTGCCGGAGAATCTTGGAGAGAGGGGAAGAGAAAAAATTATTAATAAAGATGCATTAGTATTGTTTGTATATAGAGATTGTTTAGAGTTATATATGATTTATTTTTATTTCATTTATTTATTATTATTATTTTTATTGATTTAGAGAATATGTAATTGGTTTTTTATTTGACAAAGATTACGTAACATTATATTGGTATTATGCAAGACAGTTAACTCCTCCTCCTCCTCCTCCTCCTCCTCCTCCTCCTCCTCCTCCTCCTCCTCTTTATCAAGCAACTGAAATAACAGATAAATTTAACATTTTATCTAATCTTGGGCTATTTTAGAAAGAATATCTCTCTCTCTCTCTCTCTCTCTCTCTCTCTCTCTCTCTCCTCTCTCCACCCTAATACAACCTCCCTACACCCTCTCACATCTCTCTTCACCCTTTATTCACCCTAATACACTCTTCACACCTTCCCACAGACCCCCACACCCTGTCTCACCCTACCACACCCTGCCACACCCTACCACACCTTCCCACACCCTACCACACCCTTCCCACACCCTACCACACCTTCCCACACCTTCCCACACCCTTCCCACACCCTACCACACCCTACCACACCCTACCACACCCTTCCCACACCTTCCCACACCCTTCCCACACCCTACCACACCCTACCACACCTACCCACACCCTTCCCACACCCTACCACACCCTGCCACACCCTATACTTACTTGAGGTAGTGGTCGCCGTGCCTTGTAATGTATTCAATCCACCACACGGCGCGTTCAAGCCCGGACTCTTTCTGATCCTTAAGTCTTATGGAGACGTCCTTAACGCGTTCTGAATACCTGGGAAGGGAAGGGAAATTAGGGTGGGTGTGGGTGTGGGTGTGTGTGTGTGTGTGTTTGTTTTGTCAAGCCCTAACACATATATATATTCACTCGTACACGTCTTATATATGTACATACTCTAAAAAATACACACACATCCACTCGTACACACCCTAAGATATGTACACACACATATATCCTTCTCACACACACGCACACACAGCAATATACACACACATCCTTCCCTCACACCCCAGAAACACACACACACACACAAGCACACCCATATCCTACCCCCCCTAAACACACACACACACACCCTAACACACACACACCCTCACACACACACACCCTCACCCTTACTTTTTATCCATCATAAGGGTCTGTACAGCCTCCAGCACGTTTTCCACCGTCATACCTTCCCATTGCATTACGATCGCCTCCTAACACTTACTTTTTATCCATCATAAGGGTCTGTACAGCCTCCACCACGTTTTCCACCGTCATAGCTTCCCATTGCATTACGATCGCCTCGCCTCGCCTGGCTAGTCTTGCACAGGTCCTCGGCTGATCGAAGGTGATAGGCACACCGAGCATTGGGACGCCGTGGTAGACTGCCTCCGCCGCGCTGTGTTTGCCGCAGTGTGTGATGAAGACCCTTGTAGCGCTGTGACCTGGGGGAGAGAGAGAGAGAGAGGGTGTTAGAAGGTGTTTGAGTGGGTTTGGGTGGGATTGAGATGGGTTTGAGTGGGTTTGAGTGGGTCTGAGTGGGGTTTGAGTGGGTTTGAGTGGGTTTGAGATGGGTTTGAGTGGGTTTGAGTGGGTTTCAGATGGGTTTGAGTGGGTTTGAGTGGGTTTGAGGTGGGTTTGAGTGGGTTTGAGTGGGTTTGAGGTGGGTTTGAGTGGGTTTGAGGTGGGTTTGAGTGGGTTTGAGTGGGATTGAGTGGGTTTGAGGTGGGTTTGAGTGGGTTTGAGGTGGGTTTGAGTGGGTTTGAGTGGGTTTGAGTGGGTTTGAGTGGGTTTGAGTGGGTTTGAATGGGTTTGAGTGGGTTTGAGTGGGTTTAGGTGGGTTTCAGTGGGTTTCAGTGGGTTTCAGTGGGTTTGAGGTGGGTTTGAGTGGGTTTGAGGTGGGTTTGAGTAGGTTTGAGTGGGTTTGAGTGGGTTTGAGGTGGGTTTGAGTGGGTTTGAGTGGGTTTGAGGTGGGTTTGAGTGGGTTTGAGGTGGGTTTGAGTGGGTTTGAGTGGGTTTGAGTGGGTTTGAATGGGTTTGAGTGGGTTTGAGTGGGTTTGAATGGGTTTGAGTGGGTTTGAATGGGTTTGAGTGGGTTTGAGTGGGTTTGAGGTGCGTTTGAGTGGGTTTGAGGTGGGTTTGAGTGGGTTTGAATGGGTTTGAGTGGGTTTGAGTGGGTTTCAGATGGGTTTGAGTGGGTTTGAGTGGGTTTGAGTGGGTTTGAAGTGGGTTTGAGTGGGTTTGAGTGGGTTTGAGGTGGGTTTGAGTGGGATTGAGTGGGTTTGAGATGGGTTTGAGTGGGTTTGAGTGGGTTTGAGTGGGTTTGAGTGGGTTTGAATGGGTTTGAGTGGGTTTGAGTGGGTTTGAGATGGGTTTGAGGTGGGTTTGAGTGGGTTTGAGTGGGTTTGAGTGGGGTTAAAGTGGGTTTTGGGCGAGTTTTGAGTCGGGATTTTTTTTTGTTTATGGTTTTGAGTGTGTGTAATTCATTTATTTTTATATTATTAAGATTGGTAAGAGTTTTTTGGGTTTTTCAGTGCTATTATAAGGTGTTGGAGTGCTATATTAACCCTTACACTGCCGTCTACAACAATTCCTGTAAACCAAATTATTAACTGTAGCGACAAATTGGCAACTACCGGGCATGCAAACATTAACCACGCCCCTTTTCAATGCAGTCACACCCCATCTGTATATATATATATATATATTTATCATTTTTATCATCAACGTTTATTTTTATCACCAGTGTTTATTTTTATTATCAATGTTTATTTTTATTATCAATGTTTATTTTTATTATCATTTATTTTTATTATCAATGTTTATTTTTATTATCAATGTTTATTTTTATTATCAATATTTATTTTTATCATTATTTATTTTTATTATCATTATTTATTTTGATCATTATTATTTATTTTTATCATTATTATTTATTTTTATCGTTATTATTTATTTTTATCATTAATATTTATTTTTATAATTAATATTTATTTTTATAATTAATATTTATTTTTATCATTAATATTTATTTTTATGATTAATATTTATTTTTATCATCATTATTTATTTTTATCATTAATATTTATTTTTATGATTAATATTTATTTTTATCATCATTATTTATTTTTATCATTAATATTTATTTTTATGATTAATATTTATTTATATCATTGATATTTATTTTTTATCATTAATATTTATTTTTATCATTAATATTTATTTTTATCATTAATATTTATTTTTATCATTAATATTTATTTTTATGATTAATATTTATTTTTATCATTAATATTTATTTTTATCATTAATATTTATTTTTATGATTAATATTTATTTTTATGATTAATATTTATTTATATCATTGATATTTATTTTTTATCATTAATATTTATTTTTATCATTAATATTTATTTTTATCATTAATATTTATTTTTATCATTAATATTTATTTTTATCATTAATATATATTTTTATCATTAATATATATTTTTATCATTAATATTTATTTTTATCATTAATATTTATTTTTATCATTAATATTTATTTTTATCATTAATATATATTTTTATCATTAATATATATTTTTATCATTAATATTTATTTTTATCATTAATATTTATTTTTATCATTAATATTTATTTTTATCATTAATATATATTTTTATCATTAATATATATTTTTATCATTAATATTTATTTTTATCATTAATATTTATTTTTATCATTAATATTTATTTTTATCATTAATATATATTTTTATCATTAATATTTATTTTTATCATTAATATTTATTTTTATCATTAATATATATTTTTATCATTAATATTTATTTTTATCATTAATATATATTTTTATCATTAATATTTATTTTTATCATTAATATTTATTTTTATCATTAATATTTATTATTATAATTATTAATATTTATTTACTCCAACAGCAACACTTCCTTAACATGTATTATTATTAATTTCAAAACCTTTAACTTCAATATAAGTTTTCGTGGATTTGTGATGAAAATGGATTCGTGAAATTTTTGGCCCGAAGATTTCCACCAGAATTTGAGTCCAAAATAGTTTAGTCATTTTACAAGTAAAGTTTTAGTCCTACAACAAAGATGTATAGAAACAAAGTTGTTCAGCTTGACAAGTTCTATCTGATGGTGTCATCCGTTTGTAAATTACTCTTTTGGTTTAGGAGAAAAATGTAATTAAGTAGAAGTTTCGTGTAAAATACAAATATATCAATATCTCCATTACTTACATTCCAATTACATTCTAGTAAAGCTCAAAGGAACGGGTCGTCTCCTGCTCTATATTTACTATTACGTATGTTTTTTACGTAAACCTCATACTTTTCGAGTTATTTTGAAAAACATGATTTCATGAAAAAAATCTAAGGTGACACCCTTGAAAATTTCGTGAAAAATTTCCACACCTCAGAATTTCATGAAAATTTGTACCTAAAGGTTTTCAGTCAAACTTAACACGAATCTGGACTCAGTTTCATCATTACTATAATATTAAACACTATATACGCATGTGTGATACGCCTAAAACTATTTATTCTCTATTTATCTCTCTATCTCTATCGCGCTCTCTCTCTCTCTCTCTCTCTCTCTCTCTCTCTCTCTCTCTCTCTCTCTCTCTCTCTCTCTCTCTCTCTCTCGCTCTCTCTCTCTCTCACTCTCTCTCTCTCTCTCCCTCTCTCCAAACTCCTACAGCAAAATCATAATATTCTCCCCCTCCTCCCCCTCCCCCTCCCCCTCCTCCTCCTCCTCCTCCTCCTCCTCCTCCTCCTCCTCCTCCTCCTCCTCCGTGTCTTCCTTCTTAAATAGTCTTCAGTGGACCAATTAGCGCCAATATTTATTTTTATCATTAATATTTATTTTTATCATTAATATATATTTTTATCATTAATATATATTTTTATCATTAATATTTATTTTTATCATTAATATATATTTTTATCATTAATATATATTTTTATCATTAATATATATTTTTATCATTAATATTTATTTTTATCATTATTATTTATTTTTATCATTAATATTTATTTTTATCATTAATATATATTTTTATCATTAATATATATTTTTATCATTAATATTTATTTTTATCATTAATATTTATTTTTATCATTAATATATATTTTTATCATTAATATATGTTTTTATCATTAATATTTATTTTTATCATTAATATATATTTTTATCATGAATATTTATTTTTATCATTAATATTTATTTTTTATCATTAATATATATTTTTATCATTAATATATATTTTTATCATTAATATATATTTTTATCATTAATATTTATTTTTATCATTAATATATATTTTTATCATTAATATTATTTTTATCATTAATATTTATTTTTATCATTAATATATATTTTTATCATTAATATATATTTTTATCATTAATATTTATTTTTATCATTAATATTTATTTTTATCATTAATATATATTTTTATCATTAATATATATTTTTATCATTAATATATATTTTTATCATTAATATTTATTTTTATCATTAATATTTATTTTTATCATTAATATATATTTTTATCATTAATATATATTTTTATCATTAATATTTATTTTTATCATTAATATTTATTTTTATCATTAATATATATTTTTATCATTAATATATATTTTTATCATTAATATATATTTTTATCATTAATATATATTTTTATCATTAATATTTATTTTTATCATTAATATTTATTTTTATCATTAATATATATTTTTATCATTAATATATATTTTTATCATTAATATTTATTTTTATCATTAATATTTATTTTTATCATTAATATATATTTTTATCATTAATATATATTTTTATCATTAATATTTATTTTTATCATTAATATTTATTTTTATCATTAATATATATTTTTATCATTAATATATATTTTTATCATTAATATTTATTTTTATCATTAATATATATTTTTATCATTAATATATATTTTTATCATTAATATATATTTTTATCATTAATATATATTTTTATCATTAATATATATTTTTATCATTAATATTTATTTTTATCATTAATATATATTTTTATCATTAATATTTATTTTTATCATTAATATATATTTTTATCATTAATATATATTTTTATCATTAATATATATTTGATCATTAATATATATTTTTATCATTAATATATATTTTTATCATTAATATATATTTTTATCATTAATATATATTTTTATCATTAATATATATTTTTATCATTAATATTTATTTTTATCATTAATATATATTTTTATCATTAATATTTATTTTTATCATTAATATATATTTTTATCATTAATATATATTTTTATCATTAATATATATTTTTATCATTAATATTTATTTTTATCATTAATATATATTTTTATCATTAATATTTATTTTTATCATTAATATTTATTTTTTATCATTAATATTTATTTTTATCATTAATATATATTTTTATCATTAATATATATTTTTATCATTAATATTTATTTTTATCATTAATATTTATTTTTATCATTAATATATATTTTTATCATTAATATATATTTTTATCATTAATATATATTTTTATCATTAATATTTATTTTTATCATTAATATTTATTTTTATCATTAATATATATTTTTATCATTAATATATATTTTTATCATTAATATTTATTTTTATCATTAATATATATTTTTATCATTAATATATATTTTTATCATTAATATATATTTTTATCATTAATATATATTTTTATCATTAATATATATTTTTATCATTAATATTTATTTTTTATCATTAATATATATTTTTATCATTAATATTTATTTTTATCATTAATATATATTTTTATCATTAATATATATTTTTATCATTAATATTTATTTTTATCATTAATATTTATTTTTTATCATTAATATATATTTTTATCATTAATATTTATTTTTATCATTAATATTTATTTTTATCATTAATATATATTTTTATCATTAATATATATTTTTATCATTAATATATATTTTTATCATTAATATATATTTTTATCATTAATATATATTTTTATCATTAATATTTATTTTTATCATTAATATATATTTTTATCATTAATATTTATTTTTATCATTAATATTTATTTTTATCATTAATATATATTTTTATCATTAATATATATTTTTATCATTAATATTTATTTTTATCATTAATATATATTTTTATCATTAATATTTATTTTTATCATTAATATTTATTTTTATCATTAATATATATTTTTATCATTAATATATATTTTTATCATTAATATTTATTTTTATCATTAATATATATTTTTATCATTAATATTTATTTTTATCATTAATATTTATTTTTTATCATTAATATATATTTTTATCATTAATATATATTTTTATCATTAATATTTATTTTTATCATTAATATTTATTTTTATCATTAATATATATTTTTATCATTAATATATATTTTTATCATTAATATATATTTTTATCATTAATATATATTTTTATCATTAATATTTATTTTTATCATTAATATTTATTTTTATCATTAATATATATTTTTATCATTAATATATATTTTTATCATTAATATTTATTTTTATCATTAATATATATTTTTATCATTAATATTTATTTTTATCATTAATATTTATTTTTATCATTAATATTTATTTTTATCATTAATATTTATTTTTATCATTAATATTTATTTTTATCATTAATATATATTTTTATCATTAATATATATTTTTATCATTAATATATATTTTTATCATTAATATTTATTTTTATCATTAATATATATTTTTATCATTAATATTTATTTTTATCATTAATATTTATTTTTATCATTAATATTTATTTTTATCATTAATATTTATTTTTATCATTAATATATATTTTTATCATTAATATTTATTTTTATCATTAATATTTATTTTTATCATTAATATATATTTTTATCATTAATATTTATTTTTATCATTAATATATATTTTTATCATTAATATATATTTTTATCATTAATATATATTTTTATCATTAATATATATTTTTATCATTAATATTTATTTTTATCATTAATATTTATTTTTATCATTAATATATATTTTTATCATTAATATATATTTTTATCATTAATATTTATTTTTATCATTAATATTTATTTTTTATCATTAATATATATTTTTATCATTAATATATATTTTTATCATTAATATTTATTTTTATCATTAATATTTATTTTTATCATTAATATATATTTTTATCATTAATATTTATTTTTATCATTAATATTTATTTTTTATCATTAATATTTATTTTTATCATTAATATATATTTTTATCATTAATATATATTTTTATCATTAATATTTATTTTTATCATTAATATATATTTTATCATTAATATTTATTTTTATCATTAATATATATTTTTATCATTAATATTTATTTTTATCATTAATATTTATTTTTATCATTAATATTTATTTTTATCATTAATATTTATTTTTATCATTAATATATATTTTTATCATTAATATTTATTTTTATCATTAAATTTATTTTTATCATTAATATATATTTTTATCATTAATATATATTTTTATCATTAATATTTATTTTTATCATTAATATATATTTTTATCATTAATATATATTTTTATCATTAATATTTATTTTTATCATTAATATATATTTTTATCATTAATATTTATTTTTATCATTAATATTTATTTTTATCATTAATATATATTTTTATCATTAATATATATTTTTATCATTAATATATATTTTTATCATTAATATATATTTTTATCATTAATATTTATTTTTATCATTAATATATATTTTTATCATTAATATATATTTTTATCATTAATATATATTTTTATCATTAATATATATTTTTATCATTAATATTTATTTTTATCATTAATATATATTTTTATCATTAATATATATTTTTATCATTAATATATATTTTTATCATTAATATATATTTTTATCATTAATATTTATTTTTATCATTAATATTTATTTTTATCATTAATATATATTTTTATCATTAATATTTATTTTTATCATTAATATATATTTTTATCATTAATATATATTTTTATCATTAATATATATTTTTATCATTAATATTTATTTTTATCATTAATATTTATTTTTATCATTAATATTTATTTTTATCATTAATATTATTTTTATCATTAATATATATTTTTATCATTAATATATATTTTTATCATTAATATTTATTTTTATCATTAATATATATTTTTATCATTAATATTTATTTTTATCATTAATATTTATTTTTATCATTAATATATATTTTTATCATTAATATATATTTTTATCATTAATATTTATTTTTATCATTAATATTTATTTTTATCATTAATATATATTTTTATCATTAATATATATTTTTATCATTAATATATATTTTTATCATTAATATATATTTTTATCATTAATATATATTTTTATCATTAATATATATTTTTATCATTAATATATATTTTTATCATTAATATTTATTTTTATCATTAATATATATTTTTATCATTAATATTTATTTTTATCATTAATATATATTTTTATCATTAATATATATTTTTATCATTAATATATATTTGTATCATTAATATATATTTTTATCATTAATACTTATTTTTATCATTAATATTTATTTTTATCATTAATATATATTTTTATCATTAATATATATTTTTATCATTAATATATATTTTTATCATTAATATATATTTTTATCATTAATATTTATTTTTATCATTAATATATATTTTTATCATTAATATTTATTTTTATCATTAATATTATTTTTATCATAATATATATTTTTATCATTAATATATATTTTTATCATTAATATTTATTTTTATCATTAATATTATTTTTATCATTAATATATATTTTTATCATTAATATTTATTTTTATCATTAATATATATTTTTATCATTAATATTTATTTTTATCATTAATATTTATTTTTATCATTAATATATATTTTTATCATTAATATATATTTTTATCATTAATATATATTTTTATCATTAATATTTATTTTTATCATTAATATTTATTTTTATCATTAATATATATTTTTATCATTAATATTTATTTTTATCATTAATATTATTTTTATCATTAATATATATTTTTATCATTAATATTTATTTTTATCATTAATATATATTTTTATCATTAATATATATTTTTATCATTAATATTTATTTTTATCATTAATATTTATTTTTATCATTATATTTATTTTTATCATTAATATTTATTTTTATCATTAATATATATTTTTATCACTAATATTTATTTTTATCATTAATATATATTTTTATCATTAATATTATTTTTATCATTAATATTTATTTTTATCATTAATATATATTTTTATCATTAATATATATTTTTATCATTAATATTTATTTTTATCATTAATACTTATTTTTATCATTAATATATATTTTTATCATTAATATATATTTTTATCATTAATATATATTTTTATCATTAATATATATTTTTATCATTAATATATATTTTTATCATTAATATATATTTTTATCATTAATATATATTTTTATCATTAATATATATTTTTATCATTAATATATATTTTTATCATTAATATATATTTTTATCATTAATATATATTTTTATCATTAATATTTATTTTTATCATTAATATATATTTTTATCATTAATATTTATTTTTATCATTAATATATATTTTTATCATTAATATTTATTTTTATCATTAATATATATTTTTATCATTAATATATATTTTTATCATTAATATATATTTTTATCATTAATATATATTTTTATCATTAATATATATTTTTATCATTAATATTATTTTTATCATTAATATATATTTTTATCATTAATATATATTTTTATCACTAATATTTATTTTGATCATTAATATATATTTTTATCATTAATATTTATTTTTATCATTAATATTTATTTTTTATCATTAATATATATTTTTATCATTAATATATATTTTTATCATTAATATTAATTTTATCATTAATACTTATTTTTATCATTAATATATATTTTCATCATTAATATATATTTTTATCATTAATATATATTTTTATCATTAATATATATTTTTATCATTAATATATATTTTTATCATTAATATATATTTTTATCATTAATATATATTTTTATCATTAATATATATTTTTATCATTAATATATATTTTTATCATTAATATATATTTTTATCATTAATATATATTTTTATCATTAATATATATTTTTATCATTAATATTTATTTTTATCATTAATATATATTTTTATCATTAATATTTATTTTTATCATTAATATATATTTTTATCATTAATATTTATTTTTATCATTAATATATATTTTTATCATTAATATATATTTTTATCATTAATATATATTTTTATCATTAATATATATTTTTATCATTAATATATATTTTTATCATTAATATTTATTTTTATCATTAATATATATTTTTATCATTAATATATATTTTTATCATTAATATATATTTTTATCATTAATATATATTTTTATCATTAATATTTATTTTTATCATTAATATATATTTTTATCATTAATATATATTTTTATCATTAATATATATTTTTATCATTAATATTATTTTTATCATTAATATATATTTTTATCATTAATATATATTTTTATCATTAATATTTATTTTTATCATTAATATATATTTTTATCATTAATATATATTTTTATCATTAATATATATTTTTATCATTAATATTTATTTTTATCATTAATATATATTTTTATCATTAATATATATTTTTATCATTAATATATATTTTTATCATTAATATTTATTTTTATCATTAATATATATTTTTATCATTAATATATATTTTTATCATTAATATTTATTTTTATCATTAATATATATTTTTATCATTAATATATATTTTTATCATTAATATATATTTTTATCATTAATATTTATTTTTATCATTAATATATATTTTTATCATTAATATATATTTTTATCATTAATATTTATTTTTATCATTAATATATATTTTTATCATTAATATATATTTTTATCATTAATATATATTTTTATCATTACTATTGTTACGGCACACCCCCCTTTTTCACTTCCCCTCCACGGCGCCGGGTGTCGCCAAAACACGTTACCTCTCCTTTACCTGAGGTAACGCCCTCCTGGGATTCGTGTATCGGGGGTTGGCGGGACGGGAAAAGGGGTGTTTTTACACAAATCACACACAACCACACTATTCCTTTCCTGGTATATTTACAAACAACACGCTTACAGGGTACAACACAACATTACAGACTCAGGGCACAAAGAGTTCTCCACAAGAGGTTCACCCAGAACACACAGCCTCCACAAGTCCACACACAGCAGCCTCCACACAGTCATGCTGGCCACCCACAGCAACCTCCACACAGCCATGCACTCCCTTAGCGAGGGCAGGCCCTAAGGAAGCCAGGGTGCCATTTCTCCGGCCACCCTGTCCGCTTCCCTCCAAGGTACTGCCTCTCACGCGTCCCAGGATGCCAGCAACCACCTCCACACAGCCATGCACCACTCCCTTAGCGAGGGCAGGGACCTAAGGAAGCCAGGGCGCCATTTCTCCGGCCACCCTGTCCGCTTCCCTCCAAGGTCCTGCCTCTCACGCTCCCAGGATGCCCACAACCACCTCCACACAGCCAGTCAGCCACTCCCTTAGTGAGGGCAGGGACCTAAGGAAGCCAGGGTGCCATTTCTCCGGCCACCCTGTCCGCTTCCCTCCAAGGTCCTGCCCTCCACTCGCCCAGGAGTCAGCCTTGCACCGCTGTGTCCCTCTGTCTGTTCTCTCTCACTCCTCGCCTCCTTCTCCTCCCAACAACCAGCCACGTCTCTCAAACACACCCCACCACCACTGCGTATCTCCACAAACACAGATACGTAGGTCACCGTATCTTGACACCTGTCAACCCTCACTCCCCAGGGAGGCCTGAGTGACCCACCGCTCCCTGCCTCCACACAATTACACTACACAATAACTACACTATTTACATGATAAATGCGTCGCCGCAACAATATATATTTTTATCATTAATATATATTTTTATCATTAATATATATTTTTATCATTAATATATATTTTTATCATTCATATATATTTTTATCATTAATATATATTTTTATCATTCATATATATTTTTATCATTAATATATATTTTTATCATTAATATTTATTTTTATCATTAATATATATTTTTAACATTAATATTTATTTTTATCATTAATATTTATTTTTATCATTAATATTTATTTTTATCATTAATATTTATTTTTATCATTAATATTTATTTTTATCATTAATATATATTTTTATCATTAATATATATTTTTAACATTAATATTTATTTTTATCATTAATATTTATTTTTATCATTAATATTTATTATTATAATTATTAATATTTATTTACTCCAACAGCAACACTTCCTTAACATGTATTATTATTAATTTCAAAACCTTTAACTTCAATATAAGTTTTCGTGGATTTGTGATGAAAATGGATTCGTGAAATTTTTGGCCCGAAGATTTCCACCAGAATTTGAGTCCAAAATAGTTTAGTCATTTTACAAGTAAAGTATTAGTCCTACAACAAAGATGTATAGAAACAAAGTTGTTCAACTTGACAAGTTCTATCTGATGGTGTCATCCGTTTGTAAATTACTCTTTTGGTTTAGGAGAAAAATGTAATTAAGTAGAAGTTTCGTGTAAAATACAAATATATCAATATCTCCATTACTTACACTCCAATTACATTCTAGTAAAGCTCAAAGGAACGGGCGTCTCCTGCTCTATATTTACTATTACGTATGTTTTTTACGTAAACCTCATACTTTTCGAGTTATTTTGAAAAACATGATTTCATGAAAAAAATCTAAGGTGACACCCTTGAAAATTTCGTGAAAAATTTCCACACCTCAGAATTTCATGAAAATTTGTACCTAAAGGTTTTCAGTCAAACTGAACACGAATCTGGACTCAGTTTCATCATTACTATAATATTAAACACTATATACGCATGTGTGATACGCCTAAAACTATTTATTCTCTCTATTTATCTCTCTATCTCTATCACGCTCTCTCTCTCTCTCTCTCTCTCTCTCCCTCTCTCCAAACTCCTACAGCAAAATCATAATATCCTCCCCCTCCCCCTCCTCCTCCTCCTCCTCCTCCTCCTCCTGCTCCTCCTCCTCTGTGTCTTCCTTCTTAAATAGTCTTCAGTGGACCAATTAGCGCCAATATTTATTTTTATCATTAATATATATTTGGAGTGGGTGTTATTGATGCTTGAAGTGGGTGTTTTGGGGGGTTATGAGTGGCAGTGGCTGATGATAACTGTTATAGAAACCTCACAACATAGCTATTAACTTTACAACATAGATATTAACCTCACAACATAGATATTAACTTTACCACATAGCTATTAACTTTACCACATAGTTTAGAACTTCATAGTATTAATATAAACTAAATAATTTTATATAGTCTCCCCTTCTATAGACCTGACTCCATTTTCTATGCATGATTACTGCCCTTACCTCCCCCCCACCCCTACCCTGCCCACCCCTGCCTACCCATGCCAGGGACACGTCTACCCCCCCTCCCCCTCCCCCCCCTCCCCTACCTGTCTGCTACCTGTAATTATTAAACTTTGTAATTAAGTTATTTATATATTTTTTTTATTTATTATTATTATTGTAGTTATTATTATTATTATTATTATTTTTTTATTTATTATTATTATGTGTGTGTGTGTGTGTGTGTGTGTGTGTGTGTGTGCGTGTGTGTGTGTACGTAGGTAATGTTACATAATAGTACTCTCTCTCTCTCTCTCTCTCTCTCTCTCTCTCTCCTCTCTCCTCTCTCTCTCTCTCTCTCTCTCTCTTACCTACACACACACACCACACACACACACACACACACACACACACACACACACACACACACACACACACACCCAACCTGCATTGTGAGAGAGAGAGAGAGAGAGAGAGAGAGAGAGAGAGAGAGAGAGAGACACTATGACCTTCCTCCCCCAGGTAAAAATCCTTCAGGTGTGTGCGTGTGTGTGCGTGCGTATGTGTGTGTGCGTGTATGTATGTATGTATGTATATATGTACGTGTGTGTGCGTCACCTCACCTCGGCCCGCCCGGAGGTCCCTTTCCTCACGACGGATCACCTTACGTACCCATACTGCCTGCATTGTTACAACCCCGCCCCCCCCGCCCCCCTCCCCCCTATTCCCCTCTATCAAGGTCCCCCCACCCCACCCCCCACCCCCCCCCTTTCACCTTGCCCCCAAAATGCCCCTGAAATGCCCCGGAATCATGCCCCCAGTTTTCCCGCGCTTTTTCTAACCCCGCCAAAAAAAAATTATTATATTCAATCTTTAGTTAATATTTGAGAAGTTATTTTCACCGTCTCTTCCTCTTTCTCAGCCCGTTTTCAGCCCGTTTTCAGCCCTTTTTCAGCCCTTTGCAGCCCCGTCAAGCCTTGGTGTGACCCTTAGCTATATGTATCACCCCGTTAAGCCCCGTAGAGCCCCGTAAAGGCCCCGTAGAGCCCCGTAGAGCCTAGAAATTAAGTTAAGTCTGATCCTAGCGTCTCAAATTATAACTTTTTCTTCCTTTACTCATTCCTATTCATTCCTATTAACTCCTATTTATTCCTACTCATTCCTACTCATCCTTTACTCATTCCTAACTGTTCCTACTCCATTCCAGCCCGTTCCTGCCTCATTCCAGTCCGTTCCAGCCTATTCCTGCCTCATTCCAGTCCGTTCCAGTCTATTCCTACCTCATTCCAGTCCATTCCAGTCCATTCCTACACCATTCCAGTCCATTCCTACACCATTCCTACCTCATTCCAGTCCATTCCTACCTGTTCCTATTCATTCCAGTCCATTCCAGTCCATTCCAGTCCATTCCTACCTCATTCCAGTCCATTCCTACCTCATTCCAGTCCGTTCCAGTCCACCTAACCTAACCTAACCTAACCTAACCTAACCTAACCTAACCTACCCCGCCTTGCCCCGCCCCGCCTTGCCTCGTCTCGCCCCGCCTTGCCCCGCCTTACCCCGCCTTACCCCGCCTTGCCCCGCCTTGCCCCGCCTTGCCCCGCCCCGCCCTGCCCCGCCCCGCCCCGCCTTGTGAAGTTACAATGCAGGTGGAAGGAAGGAGGAGAGTAAAACAGACTCGTTATCTACTCTCCTTATCTACTATCTCTCTCTCTCTCTCTCT
>JAPQNM010000031.1:3317276-3329776 GCA_029783475.1 Metacarcinus magister
CATTTAGTATTATTATTACGTACGTTTAGTGTATTAACAATAATCATTTAAGATCGTTAATATACAAAAATATATATATTTCACAAATCAATATATTTCTCTACATAGACAGCTTTGTGTACTAATATCTTTACATTTTGATAATCTAATTAAGTTTCCGTATCGTCATAGACCCAATCTTAGCGTGTATATTGATTAATTATTAAGATATTAATGATTTTATTTACAAATGTTGAGACCCTACAGTGACGTATTTGTGACGTCATTGCTACGTCACCGAAGCTACTTTTCAGTATTAACAATATCACACTCTCTCACACCTCGCTGATCATGGAAAACTAAACAAAACATTACAACTTAGAAAAAAAATCAAACCAGGCCGAGAATAACCAAGAAATAACGTAAATAATTATTACTAACACAGGTGGTGGGCGTGGCTTAATGTGTGACGTTATGAAGACAGCAGCTCCGTGTGTGTGTGTGTGTGTGTGTGTGTGTGTGTGTGTGTGTGTGTGTGTGTGTGTGTGTGTGTGACGTCAGAATGCATCTTTCATGGAGGTATTTGAATATATATCGACTGGAAGACATGATTTCTCTTATATACTAAATAATAATAATAATTTAGCTCTATTTCTTCCTTCATCAAATATCATTCTCCTATATACACACACGTACATAAATACATACATACAGACAGACACACACACACACACACACACACACACACACACACACACACACACACGTTCAAAGTCATTTAAAGTCGATTTATTGTTAAAAATAATTGATTTTTTTATTTTTTCAAACTAAAATCATTATGTTAGATTAAACTCCACCAATTGTAATGAAAAAAATACAATATATTCCTATTATTATTATTACCAATCAGTATCCGAAGTATTTACCTTAATCAAAATTGTAGTTGTAAAGATATAATTCATTTATACCAACCGGGGTCTCTATTTTTTTTAGTAAACAAACCATTTTATTAAACAGATGCGTATGATATATAACACACAACTATATGAACAAATAACACATATTATTATCATTATTATTATGATATCAAACGTATATTAGATAGTATATAAGAAAAGTAAGTAATAATAATTCCTTCCCACCACCACAAGTCCAAGTCCAAGGAGTATTTGTAAACACGTGATATTAGTGTTTCTTCCACGCTAACATTTACCGCCAAATCTACACATTACCTGCATTTACACCCCTGCCACACCCTGCTAGACTTTACCACACCTTGCCACACCCTGTATTACCCTGCCACACCTTACCACACCCTGTATCTACCCTACCATAGCCTAACGTAACCAAACTTTACCTAACCTTCCTGCCACACCCTGTAAGCACCCTGTAATCACCCTGCCAACATGTACAGTGTATCTAACTTCAGACAAGAGAGAGAATATTATCTGTCAATCTCTGGATCAGCGGCGTGTTATGTACATGTAAGTATATTTGACGTACACACAAGGTCATGTACGTTTCCATAATCTGGTTATTTTTTTTATATAAGCTTCAACAGGTACCTCAAGATGGCGGCCGTGTGTTGACTGGGGGGTCACGTATATATTAAACCAAAATTGACATTTTTATTATACACAGGAAAGCAATTATATATACTTCAAAAAATCGTTTGAAATGCCTAACCCTTCCCTACATAAACATTTGTTATATTTGATTCGTATTTATTTCATGAAAAAATGTTTATTTCTAAGGTCAATCATGAAATCGAATAATAGAATAAAGCAATAATAATGAAATTAAACCAATATAAACCATAGAATAGAACATATAATAATTATTCAAACCGAAAGTAAAGCCTAAATAAACCATAACAGAAAGAAAAACGGAAAATACAACGAACAAATGAGGAAAAAACACGGTAATTATTTGTTTACATCCAAAATACCACTATGTCGGTATACCGGATAGGTGCACATCCCTAGACACACACAAGGAAGGTCATATAGTGTGAGGGACTGAGTTAGGAGTTCAAATAAGCAGTGACTTGCGCCCCAGGGAACAGTGTATTATAGCTAGAAATAGAGCCAACAAGATACTGGGATTTATTAGTAGGTGTGTGACAAATAGGAGTTCTGAGGTCATTCTGAGGTTGTATTTAGCGCTAGTAAGACCCCACTTAGATTATGCAGCTCAGTTTTGGTCCCCTTATTATAGGAAAGATATAGGCTCCTTGGAGGCAGTCCAGAGAAGAATGACCAAGATGATTCAGGGGCTGAGAAATCTACCCTACAAAGATAGGTTAAAACGTCTTAATCTCCACTCCCTAGAGAGAAGGAGGACAAGAGGGGATAGGATTGAGGTTTTCAAATGGGTAAAAGGAATTAATAAGGGAAACATTGATCAGGTTTTAGAAATTAGTAGTTAGGATTTTTCTCTCACATTTTTATTTTCCAGCTCTGGCCATGCACATCCCGCTATCATCCATCGTATCTTGGCCCCAATACTACACTGATAACAAGCTGGCCATATCTCGCGTGGCCCTGAGTGTGGGTCAGGCTAAGGATGATTGGAGCGGGAGTGTGTATGTTCCTGATCAAGATATTAATGATAAAGTGACCATGTTTGTTGGAGATATTACCAAGTTGGAAGTGGACGCCATTGTGAATGCTGCTAATAATAGGTGAGTGGCTAACTATTTTTTTGTTATTTAATTGTTATATATTGAGATTTTTATTATTATTATTATCATTATTATTGTTATTATTCTACTACTACAACTACTACTCCTCCTACTACTCCTCCTCCTTCTCCTACTACTACTACTACTACTACTACTATAACTAACACCACCCCCCCCATTACAGCCTGCGTGGTGGTGGTGGTGTTGACGGTGCAGTCCACAGGGCCGCGGGTCCAACACTGTTTGAAGAATGTGTCACACTCAATGGATGTGAAACTGGAGACGCCAAGCTGACAGGAGGATATAAACTGCCGGGTTAATATTAATAAGTTTATTATTATTATTATTATTATTATTGTTGTTACAGTCTCCTAACAGCCACATACAGTCTCCTAACAGCCACATACAGTCTCCTAACTAACACATACAGTCTCCTAACAGCCACATACAGTCTCCTAACAGCCACATACAGTCTCCTAACAGCCACATACAGTCTCCTAACAGCCACATACAGTCTCCTAACTAACACATACAGTCTCCTAACAGCCACATACAGTCTCCTAACAGCCACATACAGTCTCCTAACAGCCACATACAGTCTCCTAACAGCCGCACACACTCACCCTACCCCTTAACCACCCCCCTACCCACCTTACATCCACCTTACATCCACCTTTCATCCACTTTCCAGCCCGGTACATCATCCACACAGTAGGTCCGGTGGGGGAGCGACCCGGACTATTGGAATCCTGCTACAGGCGTTCTCTACAGATAGCCGCTGAGAATAACATCCGAACAATAGCCTTCCCCTGCATTTCTACAGGGGTGTATGGGTATCCGGGGGAGGCAGCCGTCAAGGTGGTTCTACCGGCGGTTAGAACCATGCTGGAAGGTCACCCGGGAAAGTTCGATAAGGTCATATTTTGTCTGTTTCTGAAAGGTGATGTGGATCTGTATCAGAGGTATATGCAGGTGTATTTTCCTTTGTAAATGTGTTTGTTTGGGGTTGTGTGGGGGGGGGAAGGTTTTTTTTGGGGGGTTGAGAGGAAGGGTGCTCTCTCGCTCTATTCTGGTTCTGTCTTGCTCTGTTTCTCTCGCTCTATTTCTCTCTCAAAAGTTAACATATCAATTTTAGTTTTATTCTTAAGGGTTTTTCTTCTTCCTCCTCCTCCTCCTCCTCCTTCTACTCCTCCTCCTCCTCCTGATTCTTCTTCCTCCTTCCCACTGATTCCTCTTCCTCTTCCTAATTCATTTCTCCTCCTCCTCCTCCTCCTTCTCCTCCAATTATTACTTATTACTTTATTATTATTATTATTATTATTATAACTAGGCTGTGATTCGACTTCAATTAAGATGTGAAATAAATAAATTAGTCCCAGTTCATTACCTTGTTATTAAAAAAAGATTATTAATGATATGTAAACAATGTTAAAGGAGTATTAGCGTGTGTGTGTGAGTGTGTGTGTGTGTGTGTGTGTGTGTGTGTGTGTACATGTTCAATTAGTTATAATATGTATAACCTAACCTAACCTAACCTTAATCAACTTAACATTCATATATCTCATTAATTGTAGAGTTATAATTAGTTTAGTTAAATTAGAAAGTTATTAGTGATGTTAGTATATAGTTAATTGTGTGTGTGTGTGTGTGTGTGTGTGTGTGTGTGTGTGTGTGTGTGTGTGTGTGTGTGATTACAGTAGAAATAAAGAAACATTTATTATTATAAGTGTAGTAAAAAGACAATAAAGGTTATAATTATGATGTTTAAGTTAAGGAATTTATAGTTTAATCAGGAAATATAATAATGATTTGCACAAACACCATTATTATTATTATTATTATTATTATTCATGTTTATAAAAAAGGCATTATTATTTATTTTGGTCATAATTTTGTAGTGTATTAAAATTATGTTCCAAATATTACAAAACAATAATAATAATGTGTATACAACTTATTGCATTATCCCTGGAAAGTAGTAGTAGTAGTAGTAGTAGTAGTAGTAGTAGTAGTAGTATAGTAGTAGTAGATGTAGTGATGCAATCTTATATATAAATTTCTCTATCTATCTCAATCTCTACGTCTCTCTCTCTCTCTCTCTCTCTCTCTCTCTCTCTCTCTCTCTCTCTCTCTCTCTCTCTCTCTCTCTCTCTCTCTCTCTCTCTCTCTCTCTCTCTCTCTCTCTACGTGGCTCCCTCTGCATTGGACACGTGCAATAGCGATAACATTTTAATCAATAATGTTGCCGCCAGATGAACAAGTGTTAATTTCAGACATTTTTGACGGTGACTAAACAATACTTGGATTATTTATATATTCAAGACTCGTTTTAGTAATTATTTATATGTAATTAACTTTTCACTTCTAATGTAATCGATCTATGGGTGTTTATTCATTTATTTGTTCGTTCTATGCTATAATATAATCTTTAAGTGAGAATGATGACGCAATATTGATGATAGGGTTGTGAGATTATTTGGGAAATTTAGTATATAATGAAAGTATTTATTGGAATGATTTAAAGTTAAAAGTGATATTAAATTTGATCGTAACGTAATAATTGGTTAAGATACAATATTATTTCATTGAAAGATAATATAAGATAAGAAAATTCAGTCCATTATTATCTTCCTTCTTCCTGCGAGACGACAAACTTTGCATTTATTATGGTAAGGATAATAGTAATAGTTTAATTATATATAAAAGACGTTCCTAAATAGAATCAAAACATTAATATCGATGGAAGAATGATATGAAATTGAGAAAAAATATTTATCCCCTCAACAACAAACAAATATTATTACATATATAGAGAAAATAATGAAATACACTGATGTAATAATATATAGAGTAAATAATTGATCATAGTAAAACGTTAATGATTATAATACAACAAAATAGTCTTCCATAAAAGGAGGCTTGCATTAGGTAGTTCTTGTTAATTATATCTCCCCTTTATTACCTACACCCACCTCTCATCCTCACCCATAAAGCCGTCTAGTCTTCTCTTAAAACTCCCTATTGTCTGTTCACTAACTACCTAATCACTGAGTCTGTTCCAATCATCTACCACCCTATTTGTAAACCAATCTAGGCCTATTTCTTTATTATATCTATGTTTGTCTAGTTTGAATCTGTTATGTCTTGTTCTATCCTGACTACTGATGGTAATAACTGTTCCTACATCTCCCTTATTAAAATCTTTCTAATACTTCAATACTTCAATCAGCTCTCCCCTTACTCCACGTCGCTTCAGTGAGTGTAATTTCAAAAGTTTTAGTCTCCTTACATAGGTAAATTTATATCCATTCTATAATACGGTGACCAAAAAAACATTGCGTATATATAAGAACATAAGAAATGAGGAGACTGCAAAAGGCTAATTGATTATAGAGACATCGGTAAATAAAACGGTATATTTCTTATTTAACACAAAAACAACGTACAAAACCAAAAAAATAAGTAAATATATGGCAAATCAAACAATAATAATCTGAAAACTTCGAAAATTTGAATATAAATTAATAATAAGTGGAGCCGAATAATACCAAAATAACCCGAACGAACCTATAAACCAAAAAACAAAATATATTATAATAAAACACATCAATAAACAATGCAATAAACATAATAAAATATCCAAAAAACACACAGGAAGTGAAAAAACACAGAACCGAAGTGATGATAAAGAACCGAACTTAGCAGGGAGCGCGCCAAACAGCTTATGCCACGTTGGACTAGTGGTGTTCAATGGCCGGCCTTCCTCCTCCACTATTCCGCTTATAGTGAGTGTACGAGACGGATCTCCTCCACGTCCTTCTACATACTCATTGCTAACTTCCTCGCCCACCTGCTGAGCGAAGGAGGGAGGCAGGAAATACTTACTTACGGAGATATAAGTGAAAAGGTATGTCTTTATAAAATCAGCTGTGATTAGACGTACGGATGGAAGAAATTATTTTGATATATTTTGTTATTTGGTGATGTGTGATTTATTTTATGCCCTATGGTAATGTTGGTGTGTTTATTTGTTTATTTGTATAGGTATTGCATGGGTTTTATTATTATTATTATAGATATTGATGTATAGCCGGTTTCCAGCTGTCCGTATGTCTGTATGTCAAAAAAAAATTCCCCTAGAAGTTATTTATTTAAAAAAAGAACAATAAAAAAAAGATATAAAACGGTAAAAATAGTTATGAATATAGTAAATAAATAAATATACAAGGTTGAAAAAGTGATGAATTAGTGATGATAAATACGTGACTAGTGGTGACATGTGGTGATGACAAGCAGGTGGTTGGGTGATGACACGTGGTGACTTACAGCTGGTTAGTGATGACTGGGTGGTGATTGGTGGTGATATATACGTATTTAGTGATGATATATACGTGGTTAGTAAGTGGTGGTGACAGGTGGTGATGAGCAGGTAGATGGTGGTGACGGGAGCAGCCAGGTGTATTTGGTGATGACTTGCACGTATTAGTGGTGATATATACGCCTTTAGTGATGATTTAGTGATGATATATAAGCGATTAGTGATGATTGGTGATGTATGTGGATTGTGGTGACAGACAGACGGTTTTTTCTGATTTTGAATAATACGGCCATTGTGTGTGTAGGGAAGGGAGGGAATCAAGGTGTGTGTGTGTGTGTGTGTGTGTGTGTGTGTGTGTGTGTGTGATATGGAGGTAAGGATAATTATGTTTGGTGGTGACTGGGTGATGACAAATAGCTTACCTAACCTAACCTTACCTTACCTTACCTTACCTCACCTTACCTTACCTTACCTCACCTCACCTTACCTTACCTTACCTTACCTTACCTTACCTAACATAACCTAACCTTACCTTACCTTACCTTACCTTACCTTACCTTACCTAGTGATAACCAAGAGTGCAAGAGAGCCTAGGGGTGGTAAGTTAGATGTTTTTTAATAAGTGTTAATATTCATACTATTTTTAACTTGTTCCGGCAGAATCAGATTTAATTCCATTGCAACACTGGTTAATGTATTCATGTTGGACACAATAATAATTAGGCAGATAACGTGCCTAACTTTGGGGTGATAAAATATAAATAGCTTATATTACCGAACCTAACCTAACCTAACCTAACCTAGCCTAGCCTAGCCTAACCATAACCTAACGAGTGCCGTATCCTCATAGTGCCTCCTTATAGATACGGCAGGTGCCTAACTTTTGGGTAAAAAGCTTATATAACCGAACCAAACCGTACCTAACTTAACCTAACTTGAAAGATGCTTTACTAGGTCAAGAATGAGAGACAGGCCGTACCAATAGCGACTGCCGTATCTCTAAGCACTTTGTAATAATTAACGAATATGTAAATGTTGAATATTGAAATTAATAGAGACAGTGGTGATGGTGGGGTAGAGGTGGTGGAAAAAAAAAAAGTTTCTATCTGTGTTAGTGATGATTAGTGATGACTTCCGAGTGGTTAGTGATGACAGACAGCAGCAGAGGATGATCATAACCCAATTAGTGATGACAAAAACATAAACATAATAAATGATATATATAAATTACATCATTAGTATTTAAAAGATATAATAAACCAATAATAATAATAATAATAATCTTTTTTCACCTACAGAATGCGGGTGGTGGTGGTGGCGGCGGTGGTGGTGGGTGTGGTGTTGGGGTGTCTGGTGGGGGGCGGGGGGGCGGTGACCATCATGAGCGTGGACTTTGGATCAGAGTGGATGAAAGTGGCAGTTGTGGCAGTAAGTTATAGTAGTAGTAGTAGTAGTAGTAGTAGTAGTGATGATAATAATAATAATTGAGTTTATATATAAATGTATAGATATCTAATACATATTCTTCCTCCTCCTACCTCCTCCTCCTCCTCCTCCTCCCCCCAAACAGCCTGGAATACCCATGGAAATCGCACTGAACAAGGAATCGAAGAGGAAAACACCCTTAGCAATTTCCTTCAGGGGGGGCGAGAGGAATTTTGGGGAGGATGCCTTAAATAATGGGGTGCGCTTCCCTCCCTCCACCTACTCCTACCTGCTGGATTTATTGGGCAAGCAGGTGGAGGGGAATGAGGTGGTGCTGAAATACAAGGAGAGATTTCCCTTCTATAATATTGAGGAAGATGAGGAGAGAGGAACAGTGTTGTTTAGGCATGATAGGTAAGTTGGGGGTTGGGGGTGGAGAGAGAGAGAGAGAGAGGTGAGAGAGAGAGGATGTGTGTGTGTGTATTTGAGAGATAGAGAGATATATAGCTGGTGTGTGTGTGTGAGAGAAAGTTAGAGAGAGAGAGAGAGAGGCAGGAAGTGTGATTGTGAGAGAGAGAGAGAGAGAGAGAGGTGTGTGTGTGTGTGTATTTGAGAGATAGAGAGAGATATAGCTGGTGTGTGAGAGAAAGTTAGAGAGAGAGAGAGAGAGGCAGGAAGTGTGATTGTGAGAGAGAGAGAGAGAGAGAGAGACAATATATAATCAAATACATCAAAAATAGCAAAAAAAAAAAATATTACCCCCGCAAAATATCTCTCACCTACCCTATCCACCTCATTTATTCCACTTTCCCCCACTTCCACCTTTTAGCAACACCACCTACAGTGTGGAGGAGTTAGTGGGCCAGCTTTTGGGCCATGCGCGGGACCTTGCCATGGCCCACACGGACCAGCGGATTAAGGATTGTGTCATTACTGTCCCGGCCTTCTTCAACCAGGCCGAGCGGAGGGCACTGCTAACTGCTGCCAACCTGACTGGACTGAAAGTGAGTATAACTTCACCTATAACTGCATTCAAGGGTTAGGAAGAGGAGGAGGAGGAGGAGGAAGGAGGGGGGGGTAGGAGGAGGAGGTAGGAGGTAGAAGGAAGGAGGAGGAGGAATGGGGGAGGGAGAAGGTAGGAGGAGGAGGAAGAATGATAATAATGAGTTTTAGTTAGGTTAGCTTAGGTTAGGAGAAGGAGGAAGAGGAGGAGAAGGAAGAAGGAGGAGGTAGGAGGAGAAGAAGGAAGGATTGAGGAGGAGGAAGAATGATAATAATGAGTTTTAGTTAGGTTAGCTTAGGTTAGGAGGAGGAGGAGGAGGAGGAGGAGGAGAAGGAAGAGGAAGGAAGAGGAGGAGAAGGAAAGAGGAAGGAGGAGAGAAAGTAGTAGTAGTAGTAGTTTAATAAGTGTAAAATAATTATATATATAGTTTATTTAATATTTCCTTGGGTTAGGTTAGGTGACGTAAGTTGTCGTATAAATGTTCAAATTATCGATGAAAAATATTAGTTTTATTTCCACTCTTAATACAACCACACACACACACACACGCACACTCACACCCCTAATTAACCACACCTCCCCCCCCTACAGGTACTCTCCTTAATGTCCAGCAACGCCGCCGTCGCACTCAATTATGGCATGTTTCGCCGTAAGGAAATTAACGGAACGGCACAATATATCCTGTTCTTTGACATGGGGGCTTCCTCTACCACAGCCACCATCGCCTCCTACCACACTGTCACCACAAAGGAGAAAGGATATGCTGAGACCAACCCCCAGCTCACCATCCTGGGTGTAGGGTGCGTTTGAGTGCGTTTATTTGAGTGCGGTGACCAATATTTTGTATTCTAGGCTTGTTGGGGTGCGTTTAGTGGGTGTTAGGTGTGTGTAAGTGTGTTTAAATGTGTTTGAGTGTGTTTAGGTGTGTTTGGGTGTGTTTTGAGTGTGTTTTGAGTGTGTTTAGGTGTGTTTGAGTGTGTTTTGAGTGTGTTTAGGTGTGTTTTGGGTGTGTTTGAGTGTGTTTAGGTGTGTTTGAGTGTGTTTTGAGTGTGTTTAGGTGTGTTTGAGTCTGTTTTTGAGTGTAATTATTATTTTAAGTGTTTTTCAGTATATATTAGTATGTGTGAGTGTGTTTGAAGCATGTGTGTGCGTGTGTAATATAAATGTGTACATGTGTGTGTGAGAATGTGTATTTCAACTCTACATGTGTCTGTGTGTGTGTGTATATTTGAAATGTGTACGTATATATATATCTATCTCTGCCTAACATAACTTTGTACTCTCCTCTCCCCTACACACACACACACACACACACACACACACACCTACCCTTACACACACACGTACACACACACCCCCCCAACCCCCCCACAGATATGACCGTCTCCTCGGAGGTCTCGAAATGCAGTTACGGCTTCGAGAACATTTAGCTAAAAAGTTTGAACAAATGAAAAAAACCCCAAATAGTGTCTTTTCATCGCCCCGCGCAATGGCTAAGCTACTGAAGGAGGCTGGGCGCATGGCTAAAATACTCTCAGCCAACACCGAACACCTCAGCCAGGTAAGGGGGCCGTAAGGGGTATAATAAGGCGGGTAGCGGAGGTTTTCTGTTATGGGGTAGGGTTGAAATATTCCTGTGAGGGTGATATTTTTGGGTTTTATTTATTTATTTATTTATTTATTTTGGGTATTGTCATTAATTTTTTTTTTCTTCTCCTCCTCTTCCTCTCCCTCCTCCTCCTCCTCCTCCTCCTCCTCCTCCTCCTCCTCCTCCTCAGGTTGAAGGAGTACTTGATGAGGAAGATTTTCAACTCCCGCTCAAGAGAGAAGAGTTCGAAGACATGTGCACGGATATATTTGAGCGTGTGCGCGCGCCCATAGACGCTGCGCTCATATCCGCAGGCATGGATATAACCTCCATTGACCAGGTATGTGTGCGTGTGTGTGTGTGTACGTATGGGGGGAGGGTGTGTGTGTGTGGATCAATATAATGTATAATATAATGTATGTACGTGTGCCTGTGTGTGTGTGTGTGTGAATACCTAACCTAACCTAACCTAACCTAACCTAACCTAACCTCACAGTTCATCATCGTAGGAGGAGCCACACGCATCCCCCGCATCCAGTCCGTTCTCCAGGACCTGTGGGGTCACGAGTTGGGCAAGAATATTAATGCGGATGAGGCCGCAGCTATGGGGGCCGTGTACAGGGCTGCCGACCTAGGACAAGGATTTAAAGTGAAGAAATTCCACGTCAAGGAAGCGGTTCTGTTCCCTATTGAGGTGGGTGGAAGGGGGGGGGAGGGGGAGTAGGTGGGTGGAGGAGAGGGAGGAAAATTAGATGAGGAGGAGGAGGAGGAGAAGGAGATTGGCAAGAGGAGATTAATAGGAGGAAGAGGAGGTGTGGAGGAAAGTGGAGGTGGAGGGGGAGTAGGTGGGTGGAGGAGAGGGAGGAAGATTAGATGAGGAGGAGAAGGAGATTAGCAAGAGAAGATTAATAGATGGAAGAGGAGGTGTGGAGGAAAGTGGAGGTGGAGGGGGAGTAGGTGGATGGAGGAAATGGAGGAAAATTAGATAAGGAGAAAGAGGAGGAGAAGATGGAGAGAAGAGGAGGAGGAGGAGAAGGAAATATCTAATAATAATAATCATACATACATATAAATAAATAAATAATAACAACAATTTCTTCGTTCTTACAGGTCGACTTTGAGCGAAGAGTCGAAATTGCCGGGGCCGCCGCAGCCACTGAAGGCGGGGCAGCAGGGGGGGGCGGGGGCACGGGGACAGGGGGGGCACCAAGCATTGTTACCAAGGTAGTGAAGAGATCATTATTCGCTGTTGGCAACATTTATCCGCAGAAGAAAGTAATGACCTTTAACAAACACACGAACGACTTTAATTTCTCGGTTAACTACGGAACTAACGACCATCTGCCTCGGAATGAGCTCAGGTAAGGGGGGCGGGGTGTGTGTGTACGTACCTGTGTGTGCGTACCTGTGTGTGTGTACGTGTGTGTGTGTACGCCTGTGTGTGTGTAGAGAGAGAAAATATATATACAAAGAGAGAGATAGATTGTACAATATATATATAAAT
>JAPQNM010000031.1:3334776-3337276 GCA_029783475.1 Metacarcinus magister
ACATGCGTGTAGGTGCCTCACACACGCACACACCCTCACGCACCCTCACCCACACCCTAACGCACCCTAACGCACCCTTTCCACACCCTTTCAGCTGGACGAATGGATATACGACGAAGGTTTCGAGGAAGAAGCGATCGTCTACAACACAAAATTATCGGAATTATCAGCTCTCTTCGACCCCATACACCAGCGCGTCCAGGAGCACCAGGACCGCCCCGAGGCCATACAGGCAAGCCGGAAGCCCCGCCCCGCCCCGACATTACCCCCCATCCTCCTACCCCTCATAGCTATCCTTCTAGGGGGAATAATATGGGTCTGTGTAGTGAAAAACATTGGATTCTGGAATATTTACACCAGATTTCGTGAACTTGTCCCCGGGTTTTCGATAAGAGACGGGGTTTTTCCGGGGCGGGGGAGGACGCTGGGGGGTTCTGGGGGTGGGGGTGGGTCTGGGGGTCCTGGGGCTACGGGGCGGGGGCACGGGAGGGGCCGGGGCAGGCATAGTAATAGTAATAATAATAATAATAATAATAATAGTAGTAGTAGTAGTAGTGGGAGTGGTAGGAAGGGGAAGAGATGATAGATGAGAATAGATTAGGTTAGGTTGCTCAAAGAAGAGGAAGAGGAGGAGGAGGAAGGAAGAGGAAGAGAGGAGGAGGAGGAGAAGGAAGAGGAAGGAGGAGGAGGAGGAGGAGGTGGTTAGGTTAGTGATGTTAAATGAATGGATCTCTCTCTCTCTCTCTCTCTCTCTCTCTCTCTCTCTCTCTCTCTCTCTCTCTCTCTCTCTCTTTCATGACTGTTAGCTAAGAGAGAGAGAGTGTGTGTATGTGCGCGTGTGTGTACGTTTGATAGATCTTCCGCCTAGCATGTAAGTTTTTTTGTGATATATCGTGTGTGTGTGTGTGTGTGTGTACATGTGTGCGCTGAGATGTATTCAAGCGCCCACACACACACACACACACACACACACATACACACACACACATACACATAGCACTGATGAGATCAAAACACGCATACGTACACAAAAATATACGTACGCACACACACATATACGTACACACACACACACACACACACACACACACACACACACACACACACTGTTTTAAAAGGAATGTATTAATATTTAAACTAGTCACAATAATAATAATAATAATAATAATTTAATGATTAATAATAATAATAAAAGTTTTCAAAAAAATTTCATCAGCTTTTTTTCAATATCCTTTTAAATTAAAGTAAATAAATAAATAAAGAAATACATTCCATTTAAATACAGCTTTCTCTCTCTCTCTCTCTCTCTCTCTCTCTCTCTCTCTCTCTCTCTCTCTCTCTCTCTCTCTCTCTCTCTCTCTCTCTCTCTCTCTCTCTCTACTCAAACACACACACACACACACACTCAAACTTAACTCAATCTTATTTCAAAACATACACACACATGCACTTACATAAACACCCCCCACGCACACACCCTTCCCCCTACATACACCCCCTCCTAAGACAACCTCCCCAAAACCCCCCTCCACAACCCCACCTAACCCCAACCCCCTCCACCACCCCACAACCCCACCAGGAGGAGTTAAACCTAACCTAACCTCACCTAACCTTACCTCATCCCAAAACACACATACACAGACACTTACATAAACACCCCTCACACACACACCCTTCCCCCTACATACACCCCCTCCTAATACAACCTCCCCAAAACCCCCCACCACAACCCCACCTAACCCCAACCCTCTCCTCCCCCCCCACCAGGCTCTACAGGACATGTTGAACGGGTCGTCAGTCTTCCTTCAAAGGTCGCGCGAGGTGCCAGCCGAACACCAATTGTTTACTGAGGTTGAAATGACGACTCTCAACGAACTGATTCAGACAACCAAGGTGAGAGAGAGAGAGAGAGAGAGAGAGAGAGAGAGAGAGAGAGAGAGAGAGAGAGAGAGTGTGTCTGATAATAATAATAAAAATAAAAATAATAATAATAAGAATGAAATGAAAGCAAGATTAGAGAGAGAGAGAGAGAGAGAGAGTGTGTGTGTGTGTGTGTGTGTGTGTGTATGTGTGTAAATTTTGGACAGAAAGAAAAAAGAAAAAAATGTATATATATATATGTTTTTAACCTCTCCCCCCACCCCTTCCCCCTCCCTCTCTCCCCACACACACACACACACACACACACACCCCCACAACACGCCCATAACACCGCCCACGCCCCTCTCCCCCTCCTCTCTCCCCTTCCTCCTCCTCTCTCCCCCCTTCTCCTTCTCCCCACCCTTCCCCCTCTCTCCCTCTCCTCCTCTCTCCCCTTCCTCCTCCTCCTCTCCACCCTTCCCCCTCTCTCCCACCCTTCCCCCTCTCTCCCACCCTTCCCCTTCTCTCCCATCCTTCCCCCCTTCTCTCCCCCTCAACTAACCCCCCCCTCCCCCCCCAGAAATGGTTGGCAGACAAACTGGATCAACAAGTACTATTACCAGCCCACGAGGACCCTAAA
>JAPQNM010000031.1:3342276-3352276 GCA_029783475.1 Metacarcinus magister
CGTACACATGTATGTAATATATACGTACATGTAAGCGCAAAGACTCGTGTGTACGTACCATATATATTTAGTGTGCGTGTTATAAATATGTACACAAGTGCACATGTTCCGTATTATAATGTGTATGACTGTGTGTGTGCGTATGACTGTGCGCGTCAACTTAAAAAACAATGTACATGTTAACCTTATTTTTTATTATTATTATTATTATTATTTTTATCTATTATTATTATTATTATTATTATTATTATTAATAAAGACTTAAATCCCAATATATATTTATTTATTTTTTGCTCTATCTCGTTGTTTGGTCTCTTACTCTCTCTCCCTTTTGTCGTTTCTCCCTCTTCCTCTATTTATCTATCTCATTCCTTTCTTACACACACACACTCGGCTTTTTCTTTTTCTCATTCTTTCGCTCTCGCTCTCTCTCCCACTAATTCTTATCCCATCCCTCTCTCTTTCTCTCTCCCTCCTTTACTTTCTATCTCTCTCACACTATATTTCAACACACTACACTTCCAACACACTCGGCCTGGTAAACACCTCAGAAGCATCACATCAAGTTTATAAAGGTACGTAAAAAATGTGTGTATATGTATATTTACCTAGTTGTATGTGTCTATATTTGTCCAGTTTATCCTTCAGTTGATGTAGATTCTTTGCTATTATAAATTCTTCCTTCCTTCAGTTCATTCCAAGTATCTATATTTGTCCAGTTGATGTAGATTCTTTGCCATTGTGAGCCTTTCCTTCAGTGTATTGTATCATTGTATTATTCATCGTTAGTCTCAATCATCTATTTTCACTTGTATTTTCACCTCTGCTTTCAAATGTGTCTCAATTTATTTCACTTCAGTTAAAATCTCTCATCAGTGTTACTCTTTGACTGCTTTTAATAATCTTTTTTAAACTCTCTAGGGTATCTTTTTATTATTTATTTATTTATTTTTAGTTGGAGTTATTTTTAATTAATATTTATTCCGCAGGTCACACCAAGACATGAGCTGCTCACTCTCTCTAAAAGGTCTCTATAAGGTCAGGTAAGGTTGACCTCATCTTATTATCTTTATTAGGATTATATGACGGAAGGAAGGAGAGAGAGAGAGAAAGGAAAGAGTAAGAGTAATTGAGAGAGGAAGGAAGGAAAATAGATTGAGGTGAAGGGGGAGAGAGAGAAAGGGAAAGGAAGGAGAATTGAGAGAGAAAGGAAGGAGAGAGAGAGAGAGAGAGAGGGGGGGGGTTAGAAGGGTTTAATATCAAATGTTTAGAATATAGATTAAAACTATTTTACATCAACAAATAATCTTTATTATTAATTTAATGCATGAATATATATTTATTACAACCATATATTTATAAAAATCTAAAACTTATTACTATGATATATTTGAGCGAAAAATTATTATTTATTTGCTTGTGTATATATATTCAAACCACACACACACACACACACACACACACTAAAGCACTATTCACAAGGCCTCCGTAATTATAACTACTACTACTACTACTACTCAACATTACCTAGACACAGTTTCCAGTTAAATATTAATAATTGGCCGGAATTAACATCAAACATTATCATTATCATTCCTCTCTCCTTTCAAATTTAGGTTAATATTATATCTTCCTTCACACACACACACACACACAGTCTTTTTAGGTCTCTATAAAGGCAGTAATTTCCTTTTTTGTAATTTAATCATTATCATTATTACATCTAAAAATATATATATATATATATATATAATTTCTCTTCACATTTGGTATTTAGGTAAATTATTTCACCTACCTCTCACACACACACACACACACACACACACACACACACACACACAGTATATCAATTAAACACCACCACCAACAAAATAAAACAAATATAATATAATAACAATATAATTTACTGTAAAATAACTCTCACAGATGGACAAGTTTTACAAGATTAACGACAAGCTGAGTGGAACGAACCCAAGAGTGGAGATGACCCCAAGAGTGGAGATGACCCCAAGAGTGGAGATGACCCCAAGAGTGGAGATGACCCCAAGAGTGGAGATGACCCCAAGAGTGGAGATAAGCCGAGTGGAGATGACCCCAAGAGTGGAGATGACCCCAAGAGTGGAGATAAGCCGAGTGGAGATGACCCCAAGAGTGGAGATAAGCCGAGTGGAGATAAGCCGAGTGGAGATGACCCCAAGAGTGGAGATAAGCCGAGTGGAGATGACCCCAAGAGTGGAGATGACCCCAAGAGTGGAGATAAGCCGAGTGGAGATGACCCCAAGAGTGGAGATAAGCCGAGTGGAGATGACCCCAAGAGTGGAGATAAGCCGAGTGGAGATGACCCCAAGAGTGGAGATGACCCCAAGAGTGGAGATAAGCCGAGTGGAGATGACCCCAAGAGTGGAGATGACCCGAGTGGAACAAGAGTGACGCGGAGAAGGACACCCCAGGAGAAGAAGAAGAAGAGAGAGAGAGAGAGAGAGAGAGAGAGAGAGAGAGAGAGAGAGAGAGAGAGAGAGAGAGAGAGAGAGAGAGAGAGAGAGAGAGAGAGAGAGAGCAGTCCGCAGGATGTCTTCCGCAGGATGTTAACACCGCAGTCAAGACACCGCAGTCCCTTCACCTTGTTCTCTGTGTGTGTATATATGTGTGTGTATATATGTGTGTGTATATATGTGTGTGTATATATGTGTGTGTATATATGTGTGTGTATATATGTGTGTGTGTATATATGTGTGTGTGTATATATGTGTGTGTGTATATATGTGTGTGTGTATATATGTGTGTGTGTATATATGTGTGTGTGTATATATGTGTGTGTGTATATGTGTGTGTGTGTGTGTGTGTGTGTGTGTGTGTGTGTGTGTGTGTGTGCGTGTTTCAAACCCTGTATCTCTTAAGTGTTAAAATGATAAAAATAAACATATATATAATATTTTCACATTATCTTTCACCAACAAAATATAGAATAACAGAAATTAAAAGGAAGGAGAGAGCATAGAAGAGAGAGAGAGAGAGAGAGAGAGAGAGAGAGAGAGAGAGAGAGAGAGAGAGAGAGAGAGAGAGAGAGAGAGAGAGAGAGAGAGAGAGAGAACAAGATATTTAATAATTAATAAAAGTAATAAAAGCAAAGCAGAGAGAAATAAAATGATAGAGACTCTGAGATACAGATTAATAAAGAAAATAAAGAAAGAATTAGAAGAGAATTAGGGAGGAAAAATTTGAACAAACAAAATATTGAGAATCCTAATTATACAATATAATATAATCTTCCTTCTTCCTTCTTCTTCTTCCTCCTTCTTCTTCTTCTTCTTCTTCTTCCTCCTCCTTCTTCCTCCTCCTTCTTCCTCCTCCTTCTTCTTCCTCCTCCTTCTTCTTCCTCCTTCTTCTTCCTCCTTCTTCTTCTTCCTTCTCCTTCTTCTTCTTCTTCCTCCTTCTTCTTCCTTCCTTCTTCTTCCTTCCTTCTTCTTCTTCCTTCTTCTTCTTCTTCTTCTTCTTCTTCTTCTTCTTCTTCCTCCTCACTTCTTCTTCAAAAACCCAGGGAGGGAAACGTTGATAGCTTGAGCCCGTGCCTGCAGGGAGGAGGAGGTGGAGGTGGAGGAGGCGGTGGTGGAGGAGGTGGTGGAGGAGGGTCTAGTGGAGAACATCTTACTCATCTTGGTCTTGACTTCCTCCACATTGGGGGCGGCAGGTAATGCTCCACTCAAAGTTAGGGTGGAGGATTTCCGTCTGTGGGTGAAAGAGGTGGAGTTAGTGGAGTTAGTGGAGGAGGAGGAGGAGGAGGAGGAGGAGGAGGAGGAGGAGGAGGAGGAGGAGGAGGAGGAGGAGGAGGAGGAGGAGGAGGAGGAGGTGGTGGTGGTGGAAAGTGGAGGAGTGGAGAAATGGAGAGAAAGAATGATTTAGAATACACACATGACAAACAGACAGACACACACACACACACAACAATAATTCCTACAATATTTACACATGAAACAGACAAATGTACATGTGCGTAAGCTCCCACGAGAAAAATAAAACACACACTTACACTTCCACGTACACACACCCGTAATAATATTGAAAGAAAGAATAATAATAATAATAATAATTTGACCCACAAATATTCACTTACACTTAGTATTTATACACCACAGAGGAGGAGGAGGAGGAGGAGGAGGAGAAGGAGAAGGAGGAGAAGGAGAAGGAGGAGAAGGAGAAAGGAGTACCTGAACAGTATGTGATGACAGTTCAAGAAATGTATAAAGCCGCAAGAACGTAGATAGAACACAGAAGTTGTCTTACATCAGGGATCAGCCTTAAGCCCTTACATCTTCAACCTAGAGATGGATGTGATGTCTGAGGTGATACGAGACAAGTAGGAAGGAAAGTTGACACACAAAAGTTGAGCAGTGGAGGAGAACTTTGGGAAGGTAGAGGTCTTAAAATCAACAGGAAACAGACAGAATACATGATAATGATGATGTGAAACAAAGACCAAGAATCTGAGAGTGTGGAAAAGTTGAAATACTGAGGTTAAACAGCGACTGGACATTGTAATCTGAGTGGAGGCAGGCTGGAAAAACTGGGGAAGGATGTCAGGGGTGCTATGTGATCAGAGAATAAGTGTAACGATGAAGGGCAGAGTGTATAAGAGTGTATAAGAGTGTATAAGAGTGTATAAGAGCAGCAATGATGTATGGAGAAGAGACGAGAGATGGAAATGCTTAGAAGGATGTGTGGAGTGACAAGAATGGATAAGATAAGACTGCAGTGGTTTGGTCATGTGAAGGGAAGGGAAGGGAGGAGGAATGACTGATGCAGATGGAGGTATAGAAAAGATATGGAGAGAAAGGAAAAGACCCACAAATATTGACATTGAAAATCATTGTTGAAATCAATCCATTGGACAGAACAACTATATTCATTCTATTTTTATTATTCTTTCCTTTTCAAAAACTTACGATAAGGAATAAAAATACACCGGTGTTGGTTTATTTGGCTTCATCTCGGCTGGTTCTGTTGGCCGTAAGAAAGCTATCTTTAACATCTCTCTCTCTCTCTCTCTCTCTTTTTATTTTTTTTTTTCAATGTGTCACAGTTATTCTCTCTCTCTCTCTCTCTCTCTCAACTCCCCCCAAAACCATACACGTACACCCGGTGGCGTACACACCTTTCAGTGGCTGTGACCGTCTGTGTACGCAAAGTATATTCCCGTACAAGGTCTGTCAGCGTCTCCATGTAGTCGAAGGAAGAGGATCCAAGGCTCTTCTGTAGCTGTAGAGAGAATTAGAGCAAGTCAGTTTTTTGTATTGATAATTATGAAGGAGAGAGAGAGAGAGAGAGAGAGAGAGAGAGAGAGAGAGAGAGAGAGAGAGAGAGAGAGAGAGAGAGAGAGAGAGAGAGAGAGACAGCAAGATTTTGAAAGTGAGCGAGTGAGAAATAAATAAATAAATAGGAAATATATATATATATATAGAGTATATCAACACACACACACACACCCTTACCTGCATGAGAGGAGGCAGTATGAAGTGTGCAATGACATGTTCCGGCAGGTGACAGCAGGTGAGGGCAGAGTAAGCTTCAAGCAGTGCTGCCCCCAAGGCTGACCCCCCGCCCACGCCACCCTCACCACCCCCACCCTGACCCACTCCCCCCCCCAAGGCTGCCCCACCTCCACTCATGGCCACACGACACATCCGGGGCAGCAGGACTAGGCGGGGCGGGGAAAAAAGATTATATTATTAGTATTTATTTTTATATCTATGTATATGTATAAGTTTATTTATTTTTCTGTGTGTGTGTGTGTGTGTGTGTGTGTGTGTACTCATGGAGGTGATAATACTCACATTGTTGTATAAGTTTTGTGTGCGCGGTGTGTGCCAGGTGCGTACATGTGTGCGCGAGGGCTAGTTGGAAGGCTGGATGGTCTGCTACGCTAACGTCCTCGGCCACACTCTCAAGCTGAAGCCACACCTTGTCTATCACCTTTGGGGGGTGGTGGTGGTGGTGGTGGTGGTGGTGGTGGTGGTGGTGGGGGGGGGGAGGAGAATACATTAGTTATGGATAAAAAATAGAGTAAGAGATATATACATAAAACACACACACACACACACACACAGGTATACACACACACACACACACACATGTACACTCACCTCCTTAGTAGTAGTAGTAGTTAGGACAGTAGCCAAGGGAGTTAGTGTAGCCGCCTTCACCCTAACATCAGAATCTGAAGCCAGCGTTACCAGAGCCGGCACTATCCTTGGCCCCAGGCACTCCTCCCCCGCCCCGGCCACTGCCCCGCCCCAGAGCACAGCAGCAGCAGCACGGACAGCCGGGGCACGATGAACCACACTGCCCCATAGAGCTGCTAACACGGCCTCAGATTGTCTCGGGGCGGCCATAAGCGTGGTGACTGTGTGTAGCGGTGCGTCTAACCCCGCCCCGCATAGCCCTAGAATGCTAATTTGACGCCCCAGGAACACCTCAAGCTCAGTGTCAGCCCCGGTGTGGCCCCGACCGAGGATGGCGACCGCGTATACGACAGACACGGCCCCGGTTAGCCCCGTGGCCCCGTCCCGGACTAGTTTAGGGTCGGCGCCATCCATAGTGGCTGTGAATAGCGGGGCGAGAGTGCTAGCTGTTATTGTGGGGCCAAGGCAGTGAGGCAGCTGGGTGAAGAGGGCCATGTAGGCGTCTAAGGCTGCCCCGGGCCATGTGTCTAACTTAGCTAAGGTATCTACAAGCCGGGGCAGGATATGGCCCCGGAAGTGGTCCAGCTGGGGCCACGGGGCTACCCACTCCCTACCCAGGTGGTTATGTAGGGTATATAAGGCTACCTCTGCTTGCCCCGCCCCGCCTAGCACATCCTGAAGGGCCATTATAGCGGGGCATTGGGGTAGGGGCGGGGCTGGTGGGTATGGGTCTTCTTGGTCTGCCCTGCCGGGTATAGAGGTGATAAGGTCTGCTAATAGGAAGGGTAGTAAGGTAGCTATGGCCTCTATGGTACATGCTATTGCCCCGCCCTCCCCCCCTTGCCCCGCCCCTGAAACTTGCTCCCCCAGTAAGGCTAAAATAGGGTCAATTACCGCCCCTAACCGCCCCGCCTCTAACCCCCACGCCCCTAAGGACATCAGGACCAACCCAAGGCCTGGGGTAGGATGGGCAGTGACCGGGGCAGTGACCTGGGCATGTGGCGGGGCAGTGACCGGGGCGTGTGTCTGTCTGAGTGTCTGTACGGCTACATCCACTAATTGCGGTAGTTTATCCAAGTCATTTAGGTAAGTGGTGACTACCGCCAAGCTAGTTAGGGCTGCCTCCCTAACTTGGGGGTCCCGCTCACCCCCCGCCCCCCCCGTTAATAACTGGAGTAAGACAGAGAGTAGGAGGGAGTTACGGAGCGGGGCGGAGGTGTGGGGGGCAAGATGGCCGACTGCTGCGGCTACTACCACGCGTCGCTCTGCCCGCCGATACCCTAAGTGCCCCCAGATATGTGGTAGGAGTTCAACCTCAAGGCGGGGCGGCCCAAGGGTACGAGCCAGTGCCCCGAGGCCTGCTAACATTGCCCCGCGCTGCTCCTCGTCGGGGCGTTTCATTAGGGTGAAGAGAAGGTTCAGAAGGGTTTCTCGGTGCCCCGGATTGGTCTGGTGCCCCGCCCCGGCCACCAGCAGGGGAACCACCTCCTGCGGGGCAAAACCGGGCATTAATTACTGATGTTATTGTTATTATTATTATTATCATTACACACACAAGTATATACACACCTTCCCCCCCCTTACCCCCTCCCCCCCACCCCCCTTACCTCTCTCTTGGCCAGAATAACATTATGGGCAATCCTGGGCAGTGTTCGAGCCACCACCCCGGCCAGGTCTTGCCCTGCCTCGCCCCGGGCACCCAGGGCATCAAGCACCATGGCCCCGCCCCGCCCCGACGCACCACGCACGCATGCACGCACTACACGGTCCTCCAAGGCTGCTGGGGGAGTCCTGGGGGCGGGAGGGGGGGGGGATTAATATTATTATTTTTTTATTATTATTATTATTTTCATGAACATTATTTAAAGTAGATTAAAAAATTAGGTACAGAGAGAGAGAGAGAGAGAGAGAGAGAGAGAGAGAGAGAGAGAGAGAGAGAGAGAGAGAGAGAGAGAGAGAGAGACACTCACCTTTTAGAACTAGCTCTCAGTAATGTCTTCGCTTCAGACACCATTCTCTCTAAATGCTGCCCCGCCCTGGCCGGCCCCGCCCTGTCCAGCCCCGCCCCGGCTGGCACCTCCCCCGCATCCTCCTCCTTGGGTGTAGGCGGGGCACCGGGGGGCAAGGCACTCTCCTCCGCTGCCCCGGACACCCCTTGGGGCAACACCACCTCCTCTCTCTCCGCCCCGTCCAATCGAGTCTGTCTCCATTCCAGGGCGACTCTCTGCCTCGGAAAATATATCTTCAATGGTGTCGGGCAAACCGGGGCATTCCTCTGGGGTCTGAGATGGTGTTCCCGGGGCACTGATCATTACAAAGCCTCCCGCCCCGCTGCCCGCCCCGCCGGCCCCTTCGCTATCTGAGGTTCCTTCCGGGGATTCACGCCCTGCTTCCTGCCCGGCCCGGCTAGGACTGAGGGTCACGGGGCAGCCTTCTGTTCTGTCCGGGGCGGAGGCCAGTGCCGGGGCAGTGTTGAGTTGAAGGTGTAGTCTTGTAATTTCTCTGTAATAGTAATAGTAGTAGTAGTGGTAGTAGTGTTGTAGTAGTAGTAGTAGTAGTAGTAGTAGTAGTAGTAGTAGTATAGTAGTAGTAGTAGTAGTAGCAGTAGTAATAATAGAAAAAGTAGAAATAGATTTTGATATACAAATTATTATCATTATATTACCATTATTATTACTATTATTATCATCATCATCATTAATTACCTTTCCTGTTTATCTACAATCATTAATAATTCATCTACTTCTGTCTGTACACCAGTAGTAGCAGTAGTAGTAGTAGTAGTAGCTAGTAGTAGTAGTGGAGGTGGAATGAGGTTGGAGGAGTTGGGGATCTTCTTCTTCTTCTTCTTCTTCTTCCTCCTCCTCCTCCTCCTCCTAGTAGTTCCACGAGACTTGGTGGTCGGCTTGTGTTCAAACCTACATCATCCCAATGCTCAAAGTCCTGCAAAGTTATAGTAGTAGTAGTAGTAGTAGTAGTAGTAGTAGTAGTAGTAGTAGTAGTAGTAGTAGTAGTAGTAATAATAATAGTAATAATCCTTGTATAGATATATCAAAACACACACATACGTACGTACACAAACACACGTACACACACACACAACTAAACGTACACATACCTGGTCATCATTTTCATCGGCAAAAGTAATGGCCGTTAATTTATACGACGCAGATGCCAAATATTCATTAATGAGGTAATTTAGCATTCGTCTCTCGTGGGGGGCCGGGGCAGACCTCTCGCCCCGCCCCGCTAGGCCTCCACCTCCATGCTGCCCCGCCCCGACGCCCCCCCCAGCTGTGGTAGACTGTGGTGGAGTGGGGTCAGTGGTAGTGGTGGTGGTAGTAGTGGTTAATTTTTGCTCTGGTAGGGGGAAGAGTATTATTATTGTTAGTTTCTCTCTCTCTCTCTCTCTCTCTCTCTCTCTCACACACACCCCCCCCCTCCTCACCTGTGGCTTGTGTCAGTGTTGCTCTCAATCCTTGTATAGTTTCCTTGGCTTTTCTTAACTCAAATTCCAAAACTGCAACTCTCTCTCCCTCTCTCTCTCTCTCTCCATCCTCGCTCAGTCTCCCCCAGTCTAGGGAGTCTAACGTGGTCTGACTGGAGGACCGAACGGCTGTAGGGGTGAAGGGGGGGGGGTTATAGGGGGTTAAGTTGGGGTTAGGTTAGGTTAGGATCACACACATGCTGCTATAACACTATCCTTAACAAGAACATAACCTAACAAATGCCGTATCCCCATAGTGCTCGGTTATAGATACGGCATGTACCTAACTTTTGGGTAAAAAGCTTATATAACCATACCTAACCTAACCTAATCAACC